>JAEBDU010012174.1:29924-73993 GCA_016802625.1 Heliconius numata | reverse complement strand
GAGATTTTTCAAAGGTTTTTTTTTCAGGTAGAATACGAACCTTTGATGTTAGGAAAGGTGTTACATATTTAACAGCGTGTATATTAGCATATTTTTTGAGTAATAGGTAGGCAGTAATATATGTATTTTACTATATACTGTTTTGCTTAAAATATTTGAAACAGTCTGGTGAAAAAATATTCTGAAAAAATTATATTTGCTCTTTATGCTATGCCTACAATCTATTTGAAAAGGAAAATTTTTATGAGTATAATTCGAAAATTCTATATTGATTTCTATGCAAAGTCTCAAAAAAATTGTCAAAATTTTAAACTGAATGCTGAGTATCCTTTTGTCTGTGTCTTCAATAGGAATAAATTTACTCATTTTGGTACGAATTTGCTCAAATATTCAAATATAATAAAAGGAAGAGAATACAATACCCAATAATGTTCTTTTTTTGCTTCACGCTATGTCACGCAGTAAAGAAGGCAGAGGGAATCTATTATGAAGACCCTCCGTCCTCCATTTTCCGTCGAATACTGGAGGCATTGCAAATCGAATAAATCGAATTGAAAACTTTAAATATTTCATTGAGCGGAAATCGAACCCACAGCCTGTCTCACGCTTGCGCCCCTACGCCACTATTTTAACGAGAATATAATATCACTAAATCTTTGGTCTTCTGGATAAGGCAAGCTTAAGAAAATGATCCATTTTGTCATATCTACAGTAGAACATGAGACCATCCCATTATCTCCCAGGAAGCGGTGGAGAATAAACACTTGATTAGACGACTCTATAAATAACTCCGTAGGTACATGTATGTATTAGTTATAGAAAAGCGTGCAGCTTTTTATTTATGAAATGTATGAACATTTTGTATGTATTTTTTTTTGTATTAAAACTTATTAAAATTATATATTATGAATATTATCTAGTTGGGTTTGATTCCCATTCGAGGAAATGAAATTTTAAATATTTTTATTTCTTCCATCTGGTGTTGAAGTAAAGCACGGCGTTGAGTACCGCTACTCAACTTTGGAATTCGGCGGAACGCGGGGAGCGAGTGTCTTAACACTAAGCTCCCTCTGCCTGATTTACTTATTTATTTTATTAATATTGTATTGAGTGAAAGAAATAAAAATATTTTCACTAGAGAAAGAAAATTCAATAAATTAATAAATTATAAGCAAAAAATCATTTTTAGAAAAAGCTTTTATTTAAAAGCCCTAAAAAGGAGAAAATAAAATTTGTCTTTTAAATTTTAACTATCAACTCATAACCTCATTGTACACAATTTATATTATCATAAAAGCTTGTCGCGCGATTTACTTGTGTAAATAAACTAGTGCTAATTTAATTATGTAAAATCTGCTAAGTTTCAATTTTTAAAGTTTCAATTTAATTAAATATTGATTAACGCGACAAGCTTTTATGATCATATAAATTGTGTACAATGAGGTTATGAGTTGATAGTTAAAATTTAAAAGACAAATTTTATTTTCTCCTTTTTAGGGCTTTTAAAAAAAAGCTTTTTCTAAAAATGATTTTTTGCTTATAATTTATTTTTTACTTTTTAGTTACCACTGTCTAGGTTTCTCACACTAGAGACATGTACCACGATTCCGCTTCTATGGTTAGGAATGCTGTTGGCGATACTAGACCCTTCCTGATTACAGTGGGGGTTCACCAAGGCTCGACTCTTAGTCCGTTCTTATTCAATGTAGTGCAGCCTCTATGGCTGATGATGTATGCCGACAACATAGCACTCATTGACGAGAACCAACTGACGCTGGAGCGTAAAGTGAACCTCTGGAAAGGTACGCTTGAGAACGGCGGTCTTAAACTAAATATGTCGAAGACCGAGTACATGGCCTGCGGGAGCCCGGACTCGAGCACGATCCTTATAGGTCCTGAGCCAGCCGTTAAGTCAGAAAAGTTCAGGTACCTTGGATCCGTTATGCACGAGTCTGCAGGCATCGATCACGATGTCCATGGCCGGATAAGTTGGCCAGCACTATCTCGGCACACTCAGGAGCTTCACGTCACGGAAATGAAGATGCTGAGGTGGATGTGCGGCGTAACGCGGTCTGACCGCATACGCAACACATTCGTTCGAGGTAGTCTTGGGGTCTGTGACGTAGCGGATAAGCTCCAAGAGCGTCGCCTGAGATGGTTTGGCCACGTTACGCGCCGGTCTAAGAACTATGTCGGATGCAAGTGCCTTGCTATATCAGTTCCTGGAGTGAGACCTCCTGGACGCCCAAGGAAGCGCTGGTTGGATGTCGTGATGCTGGATATAAGAGCCAATGGTCTAACCACCGAGGACGCAAAAGACCGCGCAAAGTGGAGTAGGTTGAGTAGGAAGGCAGACCCTGGCAATAGCCGGGATTAATGCCAGGAGGAAGAAGGTTTCTCACACTAGATGTCATATTATTTTTCTAATTATTCTCGGCAAGCCCTTTCATTTGATACCCGTATTGCAGATGTGCATAAATAATAACTATTCCGCCATCTTAGATGTTCCGCCATATTGGATTTAGAAAAATGTCACATTTGTCGAGTTACTCTCAACGAGCCCTTTCAATAGATATCCATATTGCAGAATTGCAAAAATAATAAGTATTCGTTCATCTTGGATGGTCCCCCACATTGGATTTACAATGACGTCACATTATTTCCCAAGTTGCTCTTAAGAAGCTCTTTCATTTGATACCCATATTATAGAAGTACATTAAATATACCTATTCTGTTACTTTGGATGGTCCGCCATATTGGATTTAGAATGACGTTACACTATTTTTCCAGTTACTCTCAACAAGCCCTTTCATTTGATACCCATATTATAGAAGTTCATGAAATATAACTATTCCGCCATCCTGGATGGTCCGCCATATTGTATTTAGAATGAAGTCACAAACCTTATCGTGCATTGTCATCCAAACCAAACGTGTATACAAAATTTCAGCTCAATCGTACGAACATACCTTTCATTATATGAAAGCAGGAAAAACTTGAATCGTGTCAATTCTATTGGATTTCAAGTAATGTCACATTATTTTTCTAATTGTTCTCGGCAAGATCTTTTATTTGATACCCATATTGCAGAAGTGCATAAATAATAACTATTCCGCCATCTTAGATGTTCCGCCATATTGGATTTAGTATAACGTCACATTAGTTTTAGAGTTACGGTCAACGACCCATTTCATTTAACATCTATATTGTAGAAGTAGACCAAATAGATACTCGGCTATCCTCGATATCCTCCTAATGGGATTTAGAGTGACATCACATTATTTTTCGAGTTGCTCTCAACGAGTCCTTTCATTTGATACCCATATTGTAGAAGTACATTGAAAATAACAATTCCGCCATCTTGCACGGTCCGCCATATTAGATTTAGAATGACGTCACATATTTTATCGTGCATTGTCATCGAAACTAAAAGTGTATACAAAATTTCAGCTCAATCGGTTGAAGATATCTACTTCAAAATTGAGCTCTAAGATTTCACCCGAACCCACATACATACATTGCAAGTTAAATAAAAGCTTTTAAAAATAGTTAGTTTTCTCACTGAATTGACGACTGAAATATTTATCAAAAAGAGTCTAATTGCAGTTAAAATGAAGTCTTGTTCCTCTCAGCTACGACGGCCTCTCAATAGAATATAATTTTTATATAAAATAAATTGTAAAAGCTTTATATCAATTAAATAGAGTTGAAATTAATTTCGATCGCAATTGAAAGCAACCTCATAGTGTTCGCAATGGGATTAGCACCATAGTTACTTATATACTTAAGTATATAAGTAACTCAGGCCCGTCATAAAGACACCCATTAAATTGGCCATAACATATTACGGCTTACTGGACATAGATGAAAAAAAACACAGAAATAGTAACTTTTTTCTATAATTTATAATAAATAATGGTATTGAACTATGTATTTTAATATTATTATTACAAAAATATTTTTATATCCTCTTTATATGTCAAAATATTTATTGTAATATTCTCATTTCTTTGCTCTGGTAATGAGGCAAAGCTCTCCTTTAAGTTACGCCACTCAACACGCAATACCTCCAGAATTCGAAGGAAAATGGAAAGCGGATTGTCCAAGCACTAGACTACCTCTGTCTATCCTGCTACACGCGGGATAGAGCGTGAAGCTGTCAACAAAAAACATTACGATTTTTTATTTAAAGGACAAAATACACGTGTTTTCATATATAATCGTATACAAATGCAAATATAGAGTGTAAAATTGACAAGGGCAGCAGTCTGCTCTAGACATGTAAAGCTTGTTGTATCAGTGGCTGTCACTTCAATTAGACAAATCTGTTATATGTTGTATGTTAATATATATATACTTATGTTGTTTACATTTTGTACTGTTATATCATAATAGAGCTGTTATTTTTGGGAATTTGTTAAATATTTACTATATATTTTTGATTAAAAGTTTTTTTTTACACAATATAGTGATATTTGAAAGTTATTATTTAAAACTTGAACCATAAATCCTCCACAAAATTTTATCCAGATATAAAAAATTCAAAGGATTGGTATAGACACTGTCAATGTCTCATTTAGCCAAATCAAATTCGGAAATTATGTATTAGTATAATTCAACTCGGAGGAAATGTATATCAGCATACATTTCTCCCAAATTGAATTTAAAAACAAATGCAGATCTAATATTAGCTTAGCTTTTTTAGCATCGCTTTATATCCTGCAGCAGGTTAGGCAGAGAGAACCTACACTAACCTAACCTTAAATACGAATAATATCATTTCGTTCAGACAGACCAATGTTCTATACGTTAGCTGCTATAGATGTCTACGGAGTACGAGGTCGACGTTTTATCGTTTAGTGAGATTGTCCACTTATAGGTGTCTACTATCGACAATGACCTCACGTTATGTGAGCAGAGACAATAAACCTGGCCTTGAATTGTGCTATGTATTACGCGCGTTGTTATAGTCTTGTGAAGATATTTTAGAGATAAATAAGCAATGGATGTTACATTTCTTTAAAGTTTGGTTAAGGGAAATGTATTATATGTACCTATTTTTAATACCAGGACGTAACGCGACGGTTGTGGGTTCGATCTCCACGAGGCAATGGATTATGATTTATTAATATTTTCATTTCTTCACTCTGGTATCAAGGCGGCATGGCGTTGAGTTCCGCAACTCAACACGCAATGCCTCGAATAATTGGGCGGAAAGTGCGGAAGGGAGTGTCTTAACACTAGGTTCCCTCTAGACTAGGGGACTACTGTGTGCGTTATACAGTGCGAAGCTGGTTTAATTTTTTTTATTTAATCTTTTATGTAATAATATATATAGTATATAATATAAATTTTGTGTAAAGTAATTGTTTATACAAATGATATAATAACCAATGACACAAGTTTATCGCTTCTTGGCCGTAGATAATTATTATATTCCCTCGTTTGTGTACTTTATTTTTGTTATAGGTAGTTTAGCTTTTAACAAAAGTGCGTAATAATAATTTATATAAAAATTTTAGAAAATAATTACTTAGTAGCCTTAAAAAAGATGTTTTTTATTTAACATTATTATTTATATTTTAAATCTCCCTCATAGAGTCATAGAGCAAAGGACGACGAGAAATTAAAAAAAAAAAGAAACTCACTTACATGAAACAATTTCATATAATGGTGAAATATATTAATTCTTCATAAAATATATCTTTCATAATATTCATTTAAAAAATAAAAAAAATGTTATTTATCATTGAATAATAATGTTTCTGTATTCTTTTAATATTAATTGTATACAAATGGACGACCTTTTGATTTCCATTTTATTAGAAAGCGTTCACTGCTTTGTTTACTAAATAATAATATTTACTCAATTTCAATATCTTCAGTTAGTACTTCTAATAAGATATTATTATGATATCGAGAAGGTCAAAAGTTTATATTTATGATTGTTTATATGAATTCTATACTAGCGAGAAATATACATTATTTAAAAAAAATAAAAGAAAAAAATTAAATAAGCAATGTAAATATTTTTTTCTATTACTAGGGAAATCAAGATAATTGCAATTTAAATTCCTTCCATCAACACAGAGATGTATTTTAATATTCATTTATATATAAAGTTTGTTTTACTAATATTTAGGATTAAAAAGATTTAGAAGAAAGCCTTGTCCACCAGTAAGTTGAACATCAAGCCAAGAGTTACCAGTAAAAACAACAGCTGTATCATCAGCGTACGAAAAAACTTTCACGTTTCTGAGTTGTATATTACAGAGCTGATTTAGAAGTAAATAAGAAAAAGCGTAGGTCCCAAAATGTAAACTTGAGGAACGCCATATGAAACATCTACATCATCACGATATATTGACTTAACTTTTTGTTTCCTGTTTGAAAGATAGTTTTTTAACAAACGCGATAAAATTTTGCTCGAAACCGAAGCTATGGCCAAATCCGAAACTGAACATTCGGTCAGTCACTAAAAATGATATAAAGTACCACCATTCAAGAAAGCGTGGAACTCAACGCCGCGCGTGTTCTTAACAGAGCGAGGAAGTGAAAGTTATATAAAACATTGTTTTATAATAATAAAAATTATTGGGACATTTTATGTTAAACAAAACTATAGACTAATTCCGTTATCTTGTATAATTATGATTTATATATTACCCAAAATGACCTCGTTATCAATAATTTGTAGTTAACTTCATCATAATATTTTAAATATCATCAAATCATCATAATCATCCGATGTGAGCACATCTAACTTCGTATATTTTGATTGCGTTGACTTAGAACTATTTCATTTCTTCGCTCTGGTATCGAGGCAAAGTCGCGGCGTTAGTTCCACCACTTAACACACAATACCTCTAGAATTTGGTGGAAAATGTTGAGAGGAATATCAACGCTAGGCTGCTTCTATCTAGGTTGCTACATGCGGGATACAGCGTGAAGCTGAGAGATAAAAATACTTTATTTTATTTAAAAATATATAAAATTTTAAACCTACTCATAGTAAGCACTCAAAGCATTACTGACAACACTAAAATGCTAAATTATTACATTATTGCACTTCAAACAACTTCAGTAACAAATAGTGTTGGTCCTTAGCCAATTCTCCACAGGCACTTAACCCTCTGCAACTGACGTGGCGTAATTTTTACATTTATACTGACGTGGTAGTCCACGAGACCTATTCACGAGTCCTTTTCTTACAGCAAATATTTTTAAAGAATTAACTTATAGAATATATCTATTTACTTATATGTGGAGGGGGGATATCCTTGCCTGTAAATTATAAGCCTCCTTTGAACATCTTTTACTGTATATTAGTTTTTTTTCAGTTTTTCATTTAGAACTCTATGTTAATCTCTTGCAATATTCAATAAAAATATTTTTTAGAGATATAGAAAAAAATCTTCGTTATCAGGACACCTTCGTTGTCTTGTGGACACTTTCCTCCTTCTATGCGGCCGTGGGGTCGTTGCGACCCCCTATCATACACTATCCAACGCGTAAGCTCATTTCAGTAATGTATTGAAAGCGGCGGTATTTAATTTGAAAATCAATAGTAATAATCGGAATTTTGTTTTTCGCGGTGTCTATGAGACTACCACGTCAGTTAGAGAGGGTTAAATTATATCCCGTTATGCTCATGCTTCCACGCTATAATACAATTTTAGACTAACATCTTCTAAGTGCCAGTTCTTCAGAAGGAAAATTGGGAAGGAAATAAATGATTTTTTTATATTTTTTTATATTTTTCTAAGTGTACGTGTGTAAATCCATATATAGAAAAAAATAATGACATACAACTATCAAATCTACGTCCATCGCACTGTTGACTAACAAACATTTACTTTGCACTAAGCCTTGACATATTGGCGTAACTAAGATTTGTGACATCAGCCAACTGAAAGCTGGGTGACCGGGTCGCCTTTCACGTGTAAAAATATTACAATATATCCAAAATTTCAAAAGGTTACATATATTTATAAAATTAAGGGACAAGGGACGAATTTAATTAAAAGTTAATTTAGCAGAAACATCTCTTGGAAATATTCGTATGTCACGTTACAGATATAGCATATTATATATGAGGACGAAGTAAAATGATTTCATTTTTAAGGCTAGGTTGATATTATTCTTCGATAAAGTCAAAATATTGGTGTTTATGATGTTAATATAATGGATGTGGTGGTGGTTATTATTTAAATTACACCACCATGCTTCTATTGTGTCATAAATGAGACAAAGATTGATGAGAGTTTTGTTTGTCTTTTTGTGACCTTAGGTTGTCAGGTAAGTTTCTACCATTTTGATATCAAAATGGTAGAAATATCGATAATAATTTTCCATAAGTTTTCCATAAGCTATGTTAGTAGAGAAAGGAACTAATATAATTTTCTCAAAATCTTAAGCTTAAAAATAGTAGAGGATTTATATTGAAAAAATCAGCGTCAGTCATATGTAGATTTTAAAAAATCTATGATTCTCTCCTCTCTCTTCTAAGAAAAATTCTAAAATCTATGGTTCTCTTTTCTCTCCACATTTGTGCCTTTAGTGGTTCAATTATTATGTTGATAACATAATAATATACCATAACATAATTATAAAATTACAAAGCAATAAATATTAACATTTTAAATTTTCAAGCCAATTTTAGCTCGCTGCAAATATATTCGCTCATAAAAGCGAAAATAATTCATCCTGCATAACAGATTATGTGAAAAGAATAGAGGGCTCATGTAGAACGTATTAACAAAACGTTCCCAATTTTTATTTTGGTGGGTTTTTAGAAAGTGGGATATGTATCTCATGGGGGTATCTATCCCGATCTTACTCTACGTGTCTGTCAGTAAATCATTTTATGTTTAGTTTGTTATAATTCAATTATATTATTACTAGCAATAAACGTTGAACGATAAATAGAAACAATGACGTAGATGGAATATTTGATGAGTATCATTATATTATGATACATCGACTATGATGTACCTACTAGTATCTGTTCATAATTGAAATAACAAATAATATATTATGCTCTTTATGTTTGAATCGATAATTATATACATAAATGATCCACTCGCTTTATATTAGAAAATTGTAATAGTTGTCTTGTTTTTTTAGTCCATATTGTTTACATATAGCTGGGTGGGCAGGGGAACCTGGGAACCTTGTGTTAAGACATTTTGCATAAAATTCGGCGGAAAGTGGAGAACGGAGTGTCTTAACACTAGGTTCCCTCTGCCTACCCTGCTACATATGGGATACAGCGTGAAGCTAAAAAATAAAACAAACGGAACAGTTAATAAATTCTCATGAATCATTACCAATATTTCGGGCAAATATTAATGCTAATAAGGTAATTGTTATTGCCAACACTACGTTTAGTTATGGTATTCGGCAAAGCATGATCTTTTAATTAGAACGTGTAATTTGTGTTATTGTGGTGGGTTTATTCGTAAGAACATGTTTAAAAATATGATTATGTCCATTTTGTTATATACAAGCGATCCTTTTGCGGCTTCGCCTACTTGAATTACATAAATATTTATCTTTATATATTTCATAGCTTCACGCTGCATCCCGTCTGCCTCCAGAATGCCTCTAAACTGCCTCCGTTGCCGCGCTATGCCTCCAGAATTCTTCTCTTTAGAATTCTTTAGAGAGAGGAGGTAATGCGTTTCGAGTGATGGAACTCAACGCCGCGCTTTGCCACGAAACCAGAGTGAAGAAATGAAAATATTAAATATTTCATTTCCACGAATGGGAATCAAACCCAAAACATGATGTATTTACATTCACACGCATATGCTCCTAGGCAGAAGTCTACCCCACTGTGTGCAGGATACAGTGAGACTCTAAAAAAAGCGCGGCATTGAGTTCAGCCAGTAAACAAGCAATGGCTTCAGAATTCGGCGTAGATGGGAAACGGAAGTGCCTTAATAAGAACAGAGTGTCTTAACACCCCAGGTTCCCTCCTCCAGCTCTACAGTCTGAAGTAGCGTGAAACCAAAAAAAATAGGACATGCGTGTGCATAATGAGACAGACTAAAGAAATAATTTAATATTTTATCGAAAACGTCCATAGATAATAATCATAAGTAAAAAATTGAATTGCGTCTAATATAATATCCATTATATATATTGAAAACGCTTATTGAGTGGAATTACGTTACCGCTACAAAGATTAACCTTCATCGAATATATTCTCAATATTTTAATAATTTAATTTTAATATTTTCTTATATAGGCTTATGAAATTACTTTTAATATTGAAATTAATGAGAATTTCAATCCAATTTCAGAAGATAAAATTTTTATAATGTACGACTATATATGTGGATAACTTTGCTTATACAATTCAATTATCTTTCCCTTGTAGACTATAATATATTACTTAATAAAATTAGTAAATTTAAAATAGTTGAAAGAAGAGATTCTTATTAAAGTATGAATAATGTTTTATTATTTATTCAAATACTTTAAATTTAATTATGTTTATTTTACTAATATTATAAATGTGCAAGTTTGTGAGGATGGATTCATGCTTTTTCCATTTTCACGAAGATACTACTATGATAGGTTTTATATGAAATTTTACAATAATATAGCTAAGATAGCAATAAATAGCTTAAAACGAAACTGAAACAAAATATACATTTGTATATATTTTTTTATTTAATAAGATTTTAACTTTATCCACACGTTTTATAAAATTAAGAATAATACTTCCACACTTTTACACGCCAAGGCCGCTCTCAGTGCCAAGTTTTCTCGAGTTAGGTCAACGGAAAGTGCTCTACCAGCCAGTCTCACTTGATGATACCAAGTTTTAATATAATATTAAATTATTTTATATTGTAAATGATAATAGTAAAATATCAATTATTATTTTGTATGTAGGGAACTATTATTTATATGTATAGTTTATTTAATATGTCATGTAAATGACTCATATTAAATAAACTATAAACATAAATAATAGTTCAATACATTGTATAAATTTATAATAGAATACAATCAACTACAGTAAAATTAAAAGCGATTAATAAATATCAACTCTGATTAATAAACGTCCAGAGAAAATTGATGAATTCGACAATAAGAGCCGACTTTCTATAATGATATATTAATTTAATTGCATTAAGCGGCTCTTCTATTAGTAATATGTAAAGAAAATTAATAAATAACTTTGATTTTCATAAAACACATAATTTTTTTATATTTTAAAGCATGAATATGTTTCTTCGTTCTGGCGTTCTGCCATTCAACACGCAATGGCTTTATAATTCGGCGGAAACTGGAGAGTGGAGTGTCTTAACACTGTGTTCCCTCTGTCTATCCCGATCTGTGCGGGATACAGCGTGAAGCTACTAAAAAAAGTAGAACTACTAGAAACAGAATATTGATATTACGAATACCTAATTCCAATACAATATCTACGGTTAATACAACCTGGTATAAAAAGAAATTTCCAAGAACGTTTCACCATTACACCATAATTGTATTAACTTTTTTTTATTACTAAGGAGCTGAACATTTACAAGCGTAATTGTTCATATTCTGTCCTAATTTTTTTTTCATAAAAATTTTCTTTCCATTAAACTCTCATTGTTACAAATTGAGAATTCTTTTTGTGGTTTATATCAGCTGTAGGCTGTTTATAAATTATTACAGATTTTTCTTCAGCTTCGCCCTGTATTCCGCACGTAGCAGGGTAGACAAATGGAACCAGGGAACCTAGTATTAGGACACTCCATTATAATTAAGTCACTTCCGTTCCCCACTTTCCGCCAATTTCTGCAGGCATTGCATGTTAAGTGGCCGAACTCAACGCCAGAACAAAGAAATGAAAATAAAAAAATTAAATAAATATTTTATTCCGTCGGGGAATCGAACCTATGTTGTTGTTGCATTTATGGTCTCTCTTTGTACCCCTGCGCTACGAAGGATCTAATGATAAATTTGAAAATTTAAATATAAAAATAACAAAATATTTTTCATTTACTTTAGGTGTTATATTGGCATTTGAAGATCAAGTGATGTGTTATTACTAGACATTCCTATGAATTTCTGGAATAGAGCCAAACAATAATTCTGTCGGTGGTTCCTCAAAATAGACAGATAAACAATTTATTGTTTTATAGTGATCCATCATCAGGGATGTTGATTTTAATAGAAAATATTTTCAGATCTTCTTCAGTTACTTTACTTTTTATACTTTGGATACTGAAATTATGTCTTTTTTCAGCTTCAGCCATATTACGCACGAAGCAGGATAGGCAGAGGGAACCTAATGTTAAAACACTCCGATCCCTATATACCGCCAAAATCTTGATTTATTATATTGTGTTGTGTGGTGTAATTTTGGAGTGGAAATCGAACTCACAACCGTCGCGCTTACTGTGTAGGGCCGTAGAACAAACGTGTGTTTGGTCTACGGCGCTACACGGGTTCATCTGCGGTTTTTAGGGTTCTTTTTACTTGCCTTGATAAACGAATGTTAGTTATTTTATATGAAATTTACAGTCGTTAAAACATATATTGTAGCTTAGTTACTTATATGAAAATATTGAATTTAATATAAAGGATTGAAAGTATTTAAATAAAGCTTCAAAAGATAGTAATAATCACTTCTAAAGTAATTACAAGAATTTCAAATAGCTTTTGTTATTACGCAGTGAAGTTTCAACTTTGTAAAATCGAAGTAATAAAAAAAAACAGCTAAATGAGTATAAATAAAATTAAAATTTTCTTGAAAATCATAATAGGAATATTGAATATACATTGATGGTGGACATTTACACGATGGTCTTAGGTTCAATCAGAAATTGGGGAATTAGAAATGTGGTAATTACGCTGCATACATTTGTTTTGGTCAACACAACTAAATAAATGGCCATTTTTGTTTTAAATAAACATTTTTTTTCTAATTTTAAAGCTTATTTGAATGATTATTATTATAAAACTAATTCTCAGTGGACTTGACTATATACTGTTTGTTTTATCCTAAGTGTTGATTCAGTCGGAGTTTATGACTGTTCCGGGATTAGATCGGTAATAAATATTGACCTGTCTTCTATTTTGCATCGAATATACTCCTATATCTTATTTCAATACAAATATATATATAATATGTAATTTTTTAATAGTTTTTTATAGTAATTGAATATTGAGGCTATCCTGCCACAGTTACAATAAAAATAAAGAAGAAAAATTGAAAAAGCAAAAAAATATTATTGATTTTTTACAGTTCATTTCAAACGAAATGTGTGCATATGTGTGTTTACTTTTATAAGTCGTACTTTCCGTTGACCTACAATCCTGAAATCGGTACGGAACCCTCGGTAAGCGAATCTAACGTCGCTCTTGGGTTTTATATTTGACTAGCGGACGCGCGCAGCTTCGCTTGCCTATTTAAGGGTGAATTCTAATAACCCATGAAACATGTGTTCAATGAAATATTTTTAAGTCTAAATTTCAAATTTTATAAAAATCGGTGGCGATTTAAAGATTTTTCCATACAAACTTTCAACCCCTTATCTGCACCCTTAGGGGGTGAATTCTAGAAAACCATGAAACATATGTTCAATTAAATATTTTTAAGAGTCTAAATTTCAAATTTTATAAAAATCGGTGGCGATTTAAGAATTTTTCCATACAAACTTTCCACCCCTTATTTGCACCCTTAGGGGGAGAATTCTAGAAAACGATGAAACACGTGTTCAATTAAATACTTTTAAAAATCTAAATTTCAAATTTTATAAAAATCGGTGAAGATTAAATTTTTTTTTCATACAAACTTTGAACCCCTATTTGACCTCTTTAGGGTTAAAATTTTTCAAAATCCCTTCTTAGTGGATGTCCAGATTGCGAAAGTAAACATCTGTCCAAATTTCACGTTTCTACGCACAGCGGTTACGGCTGTGCGTGCGTCTTACCTCAGTCAGTGAGGACAAGTCCTTTTATATATATAGATAATTTAATTAAAATAAAATAATTAAACTCAAAATTACGAAGGATTCGTTCTTGCTAGTGTCGAAAGCTTTCTACCCAACGAGTGTCAAACTACTCTATAATATCCTCTCCACATGCCTCCTTCAATTCATCCACAATTTAAATTTTCAAACATGCCCTTAGTTCAGTTTTCAGCTTTGCATACGACCTTCGACGGCATCATTGACACTATTACTGAAGGTCAACTGATTTCTTAGTCTTTCTCTCATGAAAATGAATACTTATATGAGATTTGAATAAGTTTCGTGAGTAAAAAAATATTATTTATACTCATTAAGGTCGATGGTTGTAGGTTCGTTTACCACTTGCGGAAACAAGTTAATTTCCCGAAAATTAAGCGGGACGTAAGGAACCGAGTGTCTTAACACTAGGTGTCTAAACCCTCTGCTATCATAATATATAAGAGATCCAATGTGAAACTAAAATAGAGAAAATTTCTAAATAAAAATAATCTCGATTATTTTTATTATACATTTTTTTTCTTTTTCAGATACCCTCAAGATCACACGAAATGTAAGTAAACAATTTGTTTGTCTGTAAAAAATCATAACAAAGAAGCGTCGTATAAAAATATTATTTCCTAAGAACTTTCCTACTACTCAATTTTATAGGGTCTTGTTATGGCAGTTCCGTTTTACGGTCGCATAAAATCTTCAGCTTTCTGAATCGACAAGTTGATATAGAGGAAAAATGTTTGAAGTATGTATATTACAAAGAAGTAGAAAGAAATCGATATAACAAATCGATTTTTATTGATTTTAGTGAGATATTCTTTCTATAAAATAGTTGCAATTAACATATGTAAGCTTTTAATATTGGAAAACAACATTTTCTAGCTACATCAAAATTTCTTAAGCTTTTGAATAAAATAGTAAAACAAAGTGTTATAAAATCTTTTCGAGGTCGTCGTGCAGTGACAAAACGTGTGGCTTTAAGCACGACAATTGTGGGTTCGATTCCCACTTGAGGAAATAATATAATTATTTATTAATATTTCCTCCTGTCTACACTGCTATGTGCAGGATACAGCATGAAGCTAAATCGATAAAACAATAGTTTTCATTAAGGAACTTCTTGAATGGCCTTCTTGCGGCGGTGTTTCCAGGTCGATACCACATGAATATCTTAAAAAAGCACATCTATCTCCACCTCAGAGGCCGGCAGGCACCTGTGACTCCTCAAAAAAAAAGTGCTCCCAGTAAACTTTAATAAATACGAATATATTACATAATTTGCTCTTTGAACATTTCCACTAGGACTAATCGAGCGAAAAAACGTTTACCTTTTTCAATAAACAAGCATTACTAAACAATATTGAAGCCTATGTGCGGTCAAATGAGTACTAACTTGTTACAGGCCACTGGAAGAGACATATATATACCTTCGTTACATTAATCTCTTGAGTTAATATAACATAAAAAATAAAGACCAGCCAGGACAGCTGTGGTGCAGAGGTGTAAAGCGTTTGATTGTAAAGTGTGAACGCGACAGGTTATGGGTTCGATTTCCACTAGAAGGAAATGAAATATTATGAGTTGCTGGCTCTTCTCGGCAGAACTGCCTTCCGAACCGGTGGTAGCTTTTTGTTTATATGTTCATTCGACTTGTCAATTCAAAAGTGCTTGTGTGTAGTCTATTTGAATAAAGAATATTTTGAATTTGAATTTAAATTTGGGGGGAGTGGGAATTGAGAGTATTTACATTAGGCTCCCTCTAACTACCCCACTATATGCGGGATACGGCGTGAAGCTAAAAAAAAATTGTAAAGACCACCTTTAGAGATCTCAAGGACAGCTTCTGAGCAATTCCTAAAATTATTTTATAAAGATTTCGATACTCCTTATAAGAAATATTATTACCATAATTAGAAACAAATAAGTTGTTAAACTGAACAAATGAGAGGTAACTAGATAAGACATGCTTGTGAATCTCCAATCCGCCTGGAGCGGACCTTTGTTAATTAAATCAGAAACCATCTTTCCTTCAATTACCACATTTTAATATATTATATCTTTTAAGAGAAATAATAACAACTTTCATAAGTAGTGTTTCAATATATGACAATTGGGATATTTTTTTAGTTTCACGCTGTTTCTTGCATATAGCAGGGTAGGGCGTAGGCAGATGTAACCTAGTGTTCAGACACTCCGTCCCATATAAAACACTTCTCTTGTGTATTTGTGACGACACGCATCTAACAGAAAAATACTTATAAATTAAAGAAAAATATCATATGGCGGGATTTGAACCCATTTAATTTGATCCCGATAATACATATTTGCAATTTTCTAATCCAAAAGCTAAACATACTCTGTTCTACGTCATACTATAAAAGCTATAGTTGTCACTGTATACTGAAAAAACTCTACCTATAAATAAAGAACTGAAATAAACCGAAAAAAAAACACTCTTTAATAGTAAGAGTGTATTTATTTTCATACTGTTTTTAGCTTCACACTATAGTATATATAGATGTAGTAGGAAGCTAAAAATGTAACCCATTTTAAAATAAGACATAAGATTATATAAATAACTAGCGGACCCGGACGCGGCTACGCCTGCTTAAAATATAAGAATATAATTTCTATAGAAATATAATTTCAATCTAGTTGAAATGCTAAAAGTGACTATTATATTTATTTTCATAAGGATGAATATCAAAATGACGCGGTAACGAACGCGGTCGCGTAGCGACGACGGTTGTTATTAACATGGCAGAATAAATTGCATGTCAAATTAGAAAGTATTTTAATTTATTAGTATATATGTGTAATGTAATATTATATAGCCCATAGCACTTCTGAAGAATGCAACTTTCATACAAAACAAAAACAAAGTAAATCAATCCAGTAGATCCAGAGATCTTAGCGTTCAAACAAACAAACAAACAAACTCTTCCGCTTTATTATATTAGTATATGACTGTAAAGTGTGAACGCGACAGGTTATGGGTTCGATTTCCACTAGAAGGAAATTAAATATTATGAGTGGCTGGCTCTTCTCAGCAGAACTGCCTTCCGAACCGGTGGTAGCTTTTTGTTTATATGTTCATTCGACTTGACAATTCAAAAGTGCTTGTGTGTAGTCTATTTGAATAAAGAATATTTGGAATTTCAATTTGAATTTGGGGGGAGTGGGAATTGAGAGTTACATTAGGCTCCCTCTAACTACCCCACTACATGCAGGATACGGCGTGCAGTTGAAAAAAAAATAGTAAAGACCACCTATAGAGATTTAAAGGACCGTTTCTGAGCAATTCCTAAAATTATTTTATAAAGATTTCGATACTCCTTATAAGAAATATTATTACCATAATTAGAAACAAATAAGTTGTTAAACTGAACAAATGAGAGGTAACTAGATAAGACATGCTTGTGAATCTCCAATCCGCCTGGAGCGGACCTTTGTTAATTAAATCAGAAACCATCTTTCCTTCAATTACCATATTTTAATGTATTATATATTTTGAGATAAATAATAACAACTTTCATAAGTAGTGTTTCAATATATGAAAATTGGGATATTTTTTTGAGTTTGTCGCTGTAGGTATCCTGCATATAGCAGGGTAGGGCGTAGGCAGATGTAACCTAGTGTTCTGACACTCCGTTCCATATAAAACACTTCTCTTGTGTACTTGTGACGACACATATCTAATAGAAAAATATTTATAAATTAAAGTTTTAATATTGCGGGATTTGAACCCACTATGATTTGAACACGTAAACCGCTTCTAAGAGGTGTCAGTTCGTGTACCGTTATCTACACATTTTATATTTCCCGATAATATATATTTGCAATTTTCTAATCCAAAAGCTAAACATACTCTATTCTACGTCATACTATGAAAGCTATAGTTGTCACTGTATACTGAAAAAACTCTACCTATAAATAAAGAACTGAAATAAACCGAAAAAAAACACTCTTTAATAGTAAAAGTGTTTTTAGCTTTATACTAAATATAGATGTAGTATGAAGCTAAAAATGTACCCATATTAAAATAAATCTTAAGATTATATAAATAACTATAAACGCATTAAAGAAAGAAATTTTAAAAAAATAAAATCAGCTTCACGATGTATCCCGCACACAGCAGGGTAGGCAGAGGGAACCTACTGTTAAGACACTCCGTTCCCCACTCTCTGCCGAGAAAGAAATAAGCTCGGTTAAAGCAATAGCTTTATTTTTCTCTTGCGACTTTGCTATTTTCTTCTTTTATTTTTATCGGTTTAGAATTAATATAAATAGAAAATTATGAATTATTGAATATTTTTTATTAAATGAAAAGACAAATAAGACATAAATATACTTATTAAATTATAGATGGAGGCAGTCGTGGTGTTGTAGGTTCAATTTCCATTCGGATGAAAGAAATATTTAATATTTTTATATCTTTGCTCTGGTAGCGCAGCAAAGCGTGACGTTGAGTTTCGTCACTCAATACTCAAGAATTCGACGAAAAGGGGGTAACGGACGCTTCCTTCCCCATTAAGATACCTTAATGTGGAACGAAGTGTCTTAGCAGTATGTTTCCAGGTTCCCTCTGCAGAATCAGCCATTGCGAAATAAAGCGTGAAACTAAAAAATTTAAAGCTTATTCCCTTCTAATGATCGTACAGTCACTTTATATTCGTACCTCATTTAAATACTTTCTAGAACTATAAAACATAACAATTGACATTATTATAATAAATAGTAATTGAATTTGTTATCCAAACAAAAAATTAAACAAAAAAAACATTCATTTGCTTAAAATAATTTTATTTAAGTAATTTACAAAGAACGATTTAAAACTATTCTTAACGCCATTTGAATAAAATATTTAGGAGATTTCAAATTTTAAGGCAACACTTGGATCACGATTTGACACAAAAATACAAATTTCATAATTTAAATGTTATTTAAATAAACATATGTGTTCACATTTTTTTCTTTTGCAATGTAAATAGAAAATGTGCTAAAAGAGCACCAATATTTACTAATAGGTTAAACCGACTAAGTTTATTGTTAAATCCTCTCTAGAATATTATTAAAGTATTTAGTACTTATTCATTTATGTTTGGAAATCTGAGGCCTTCACTATCACATGATCAATTTTGAATGTATTTATACTTAATTTGTGGTATTTACTTATTTTCTA
The DNA here is from genome assembly GCA_016802625.1 of Heliconius numata. Lineage (NCBI taxonomy): Eukaryota > Metazoa > Arthropoda > Insecta > Lepidoptera > Nymphalidae > Heliconius > Heliconius numata. The sequence goes on along the minus strand of JAEBDU010012174.1, from coordinate 54,838 downwards.
TGCCAAGCTTTTCTAAATTTGTTGTAAATTTTAGTAATTTGTGGCGCAAGGGCACATGTGTGTCTGTAAACGGGTTAGGTTGTGAAATGAATGAAATCGGAGTCTTAAAAATAGGTTCCCAGGTTTCTTCTGCGTATCCTGCTATGTGCGAGAATACAGTGCGAAAAACTTTTATGATAACCGTACATAAGACCATATCATGAATGATATCGTAAAAACAGTGCTAAAACACTTAATAAAAACGAATAATACAATTGTATCTTAAATAACAATAATTTTCCACACAAAGTATAAAAAAAAAGAAAAGTCGCTGCAGAAAACCATTTGATTTTCCACTCTCATAAGCAACTATGTCGTACTCACTATCCGTAGATGGTTTAATAATCCAGCATCAAACTATTGAATTGGAATTTAAAGATTTTTAATGATAGCTCATAAATTTCTATATTCCGTGCAAACGAGAAATGAGAGAAATATGTTCTATGAGAATATTTCTTATATAAACCATTATACGAAAAAGCAAATAATCTATATCATTATAATATTTTAAGAGGAAAAAATTGTTTATTTGAACCGATTTCAAAAATTCTTACACCATTAGAATGCTGCATTATAGCTGAGTAACAAGTGATATTTGCACTTAGAAGAAATTAGGGGTCCCTACTAAAATTTCAATAATTTAAAAAAATATGATATAAAATATCTTTGATAGCATGCGCTGCAGAAACTGTTGAAGGATGCGTTATATATGAAATTCACCACGTATTTGTAGTTCGTTTCAAACGAAATGCTGCTATAAAAATATATAAAGAAAAAATTATAGATTTATCTTTTATTATCTTTCGAATATCTCTATCTCTTCTAGAGGGTGCCATATCTCACTGTCAGTAATTCTGAAAAACTGTCACTTGCTGGTGTCATTTTTGAGGGAATTGGAGAAGCAACTCGAGATGATGATCAAACCGCGTCACGAATATCGACTGTGGGTCACCACCGACCCCACGCCCACGTCCCCTATAGGAATATTAGAGAGGTATATTATCATATTATCTTTCGAATAAGTAATATAGGAAGGTACCTTCCTTATTTATCGTAAGATCTTTCAGGAAAGAGCTCAGTAAGCAAACAGTTTGAGATAAACTTTAGTAGAAGAGTTAATCAGTTTACTGCTTTCAAAGTAGTGCTGTCGTTGCATTATACATTTATCTGTATTATTTTTAGCCTTTGACTGTATTAAAGAGGCTTTCTGAGGTTCTTATTTACTCACTCTATTTAATGTTATTATAATTTTAGATAATTTCTTTACAATATTGTGCATCTTTACTAATATTATAAATGTAAGAGTTTGCGAGAAAGGATGCATGTTCTATTTTCACGTAAAAATTAAAGGTGTATTAAAAGGCGTATTTCAATTCTATAAATGGAATCAAAATTAATAGAGTACTTTTGGTTGACGTAGGATTCTGAAATTCAGCAGCTAGCATCTACAGATGGTAATTATTAGTTTAGAAAAAAATCTAAAAACTATACATTTGTGGTAGAATTTTAGAAAAATAAAAGCCTAAAAGGGAGACAAAATTTGGTAATAGCTTCAAATCAAGTGAGGTATCAGTTGAAAGGGTCCTGGCTAAGCTAAGCTTGAGACCTCCAATTTTTGTACAGAACCCACGGTGTGCGAGTTCAACTCACTCTTGTCCGGTTTTTGTTTTCATATGTTTATTTTAGTTTAAAAATAAAATAAATACAAGCATTTTAAACTCTTTGTTTGTATGTGAATATTGACCAATGCTTACTGTAGCGAATATACCACGACATGCGGTTTAGCCGATTTGAAAACACCTGACATGGACAGGCAGGTTCAGGGAATGGATATGTTTCATATTTTTATACGTTCCATTTTTGTTTTTCAAGGAAAATAATATTTTTATATAAAAATAATAATTTAACCTGGTAGAAGGTAGTCGTGGTTCAGTGGGACAACGTCTAGCCGAAAATGCGACGGTTTTAGGTTCGATCGTGACTGAGGGGAATGGTTTTATTCAAATTAAATTATTTTGTTTTTGACGCTTTAGAAGACAAAATGGTGGAAGCTCGGAGCCGGTCTTTCTATTACCAGAGCGGAGATATGAAAATAAAAAAAAAAAATCGCATTAAAAGTCATTCTTTTTTTTAGGCATCCCGAATATATAAGGGTAGGCAGAAGGAATTTAGTATTTCGATACTCCAATCCCCCAGTTCCAGACACTCAATAGAGTTCCAGAACTCAACGCCGCGCGTCGACTCAATGAAAATATTCAATATTTCATTACCTCGAGTGGGAATCAAACTCACAACCTGTCACGTTTACAGTCACAAGCTTGTGACATGTGTGTTTGCTCAATATTTTACACTTGCAAAAGTAGTAAATGCAAAAGGATATATTATAATAAACGTCAGATTTACACTTCTACAATATAAATTTCAAAGTGTGAGTGTTGAAATTCATTTTTCATATCTAAGTTTTCCACCATAGCACTATCGCTTCCCAGATAAAGTAATTTATAGGGTGCCCGGCAGTGCTATAAGTTGTGCTAGATTTACGGTGTAGTTCAAAAGGGCTGCTTTCCTATGGCATATTCTGAAATTATTTTTATTTAAATTTAAATATATAGTATGATGTCTACTAGGAGAAATTAGATGCTTTCGTAGCAGAAAATGATAAATGTACATTTACTGGCACGCTCGGAACACCAGATTTAAAGAACCATACCATACCAAATGTATATTTTGATTTACATTAATAAGGTAAGAGAGGTAGGGGGAGACCTCAGTTAACTTTCGAAAATCAAAGATACTGGAGGAACCCCCAAAGGGCATGTATAAAGAGGTGAAAGAGGTATGCAGAGACCGTAGCGGTTGGCGTTCCGTTCTCTCTGACCGCCGCTAGTGATACAGCGTAAAGCTAAGTTGAGCTAAGTTACTAATAAGAACTATAAAAAATAATAGATTTTTTATAAATAATAATCAGCTTCATGCAGTATCCCGCATACGGCAGTGTGGGCAGAGGGAACCTGGGAACCTAACGTAACCAAATTCTAAAAGCGTGTAGAGGGCGAAGAAATGGAAATATTAACTGTCACGTTAAGAGTCACATATTATTGGCCCTCCGCCACGACTGGCCAAGACACTGGGCAAGACATTTTACGCTTAAGAAGAAAATACTTATATATTTATAATTACTTGACATTAAAACTTACAAAGTAATAAATAATAAGAATATACCTGTACAGATTGCCGTACTTATAATTACTTGACATTAAAAAACTCAACTTTAACATATTATCAAGCATTTTTCCTTTTGAAATCTGTCAATCTTATCGTTAAATAGGTCAAGCGTCTTAGCCGAGTCATAGCGAGAGCAACACAGATCAAAGACTGTGCTGAGTTAAGCTCACTCGCGGAGACGACAAAATGAAACTGAAATTAGAAAAGTTGATTTAATTGTTCAAGTTAATACGTTTCTAACAAAAATAAGGACTTGCATAACAAATATTTATGTTACTATAGACAAGAAATAAGGTTGTATATTTAAAAATATCAATATATTTTTATATACTGTAGAGGCACAAACATGTGACTGTAAACGCAACAGTTCGTGGGTTCGATTCCCCCTCGGGACAATTAATTACTTTTTTTTATATTTTCTTATTTTATTGTTCTGGTACCTACCTCAAAAATTCGGCCTAAAGTGCGGAATGGAGTGTCTTAACACTGGTTGCCCCTGCCTACAATGCTATATGCGGGATACAGCCTGAAGCTGAAATAAAACATATCAATTTACTTATAATAATAGCCTTATAACTTTAGTATTATTTACTGAAATTAATAATATATGAACGATATTAGTTAGTCATTACTAGTACGCCATTGCGTTGGAATTATGCAGGTGATTTAACTACAGCCAGCTGTTACCTCATTAGTAGGACGTGATTTATCGTTCGTTCTATTAAACATATTTGATGGGAATCAATTATTATTCATATATCAAGAATTCAATTCAATTCAATCAATTATTATTAAAAATAAAACGCTAGTACTGAATATATTATCCATAATTTCTCAGGTAAGATTTAAACCTGTTTTCATATATGCCTTCGAGTACTTAAAAAGTGTAAAATAAAAGAAATCCAACTTTTAAACTAATAAATTATTTAAACAATTTAATCAGCTTCACGCTGTATGGCCTCTGCCCACACAGCAGAGTAGGCAGAGGGAACCTAGTGTTAATTGCTTGTAATCAGCGTAATTTTACCACGTAGCTCTTAATAAAATTTTAGCGATATAATTTAAGGAAATCTTTTTTCATAATTTATATATTTTACTAAAACTTTTTATATCACCTATAACAATATTAACACATAAAATTATATGGAAATAATTAAATCTAAAAGGGTTAGTGCGAACCATTAGTTGAGGTAAGTGAAATGTCGAACGTTATTTGAAACGGGAAAGTCCTCACAGGTACTTTTTGAACAATGGTCGACTACAATATTGTTATCGACCGTTAAAAACTTTAATACCTTAAAATTTAAGAAATAAGTATATTTGAATCTTTAATTAATGCTTACCTAGGTGACACATATTTGAATATTTACAAAATTCCACTGACATATTAGAATTTTGGTATAATTAGATTTTTTGGTAAGATGGACAGAGAGGCAATAAACTCCGTTCTCCACACACATATAATTAATTAACGATTACAGATTATATTTTTCTCCATTTTCATCAAATAAATCTAATTTCTAAACAAAGAAACCAATAGAATTTTAAACATTGTAAATGTCATTGAATAACAGAGTAAGGCAGTAACTGTTTATTTCTCAAAGAATTCTAAGGCAATAAAACGGATTTAGGTTCTATAAAAGGTAGCTTTGATTTTCTTTTACGAGTGCTACGATCACAGATGTATGTTTGCTAGTAACGTCGTCCTCGACTACCTTTATACCATCAAGGATTTCAGGTACAATACAGGTACTGGGTAGATATGTCAGTAAATTTATATCTGTTATATAGTTGCATAGTGATATAGCCCAAGATCCCAGGACCTCCAAACCAACGTCAATTTAGCAAAGCTGAAATTTTGAAGAACTATTAGTCTAATATGCAGTTAAGACAGTATTTGTACTCACTAACTTGAAAGTAGCTTTCAGAGGTAGGGTCAAAAAAAGGTACATCTCTGTCTGGGGGAATGATGGAGCCATATGATGAGCATATTTTTAAGTGCATATTTTGAAATACGAACTCCCACGAAAATTATACATGAAAAAGAATAATCAAAATCTGTCCATGGGACATCAATAGTTGAAAATTCTGAGGTAACAAATTGTATTTTTTAAAAATACACTTGAAAAATATGAAAAATACACTTCATCCATTTACAGAAGTCGGTAAAAAAGCAGAGTTATGATTATAATTACTATTTATCTTTATGTCATACATAGGTCACACGTGCCAAATTGCATACAAGATATACTACAATACCCGTAATACTCTTGACCTTTACTTCTAAAGTACTGGCCACGAGGCTCCAGTAAAAGTTTTAGATACATTTTTTGCATATTGTGCATGACAATGAGGCTCTATTACGTCTATTTTTGAACTTGCAAGCTCTAGGAGAAAGTTCTAAATGGAATTGTGAAGCTGTGGTGGTGCAGTGAGTACCTAAGTGTGTCATGGGTTCGATCCCTGGGGGATGATTGTTAGAATTTTTTTTCTCACTCAACTTTAAATTTCGTTTCTCTCTCCTATCATACGTAGGAAAAGACGGAAAGTTGAAAAAAGCTGCTACTTGCCGGTACCCAACGCCGCGTGTACACCGCAGACGACAATATCTACAATATGGATATTCTTTTGAGTCAAATGTTAATTTAACTAGTAATAATATTACTTTAATATTACTAAATTTGAAAGATTATCCTTCAATAACATACGTTACTTTTACATATATAATAGAAAACATATATATTCCATTTATACCGAGATTGCTTCAGTGAGAATAACAGATAAACGTAGTGGAAAATCCTTTACAAATCTCATTGGAAATGTGAAGCGAGCTTAAATAGTCTTCTACCAGACAGCTAGCACCTACTGCACTGAGTGTTCTATTGTACTATATAATCTAGGAGTATACTGTTCTCTAATTGCATCCAGGTACAAAAATAGAGCACTAACGATTCACCTATGTATTTATCGTATGTTACAATTTTTATTTAGTAGACGATTATATTTGTACATATATTTTTATAAGTTTTATTTAGATTTATATGCAAAATTTATTCATCCAGAGGGTGCCATGACTATATCTGTTCGATATTTGGTCACCAATTTTTATTTTTTACCTCCATTCAGTCCATAAAAGTTACACTAAGTTCACTCTGCCTACCCTGATATATGCGGGATATAGCGTGAAGCTGATTAAATTATTAGAAGATAGTCTTATTATTCAAAGAACTCTGAGTTACCAATTCCATTTCCAAAATAAAGCTCCTTAACGACGCTGTCCCTCTCCTAATAATAATCTAACGGAACATTTTAAAACCATAACACTGTAGTTGATTATTTATTTACAAAACAAAGATTACCTTTCTTTGTGTTTGAATCTTGTACTTTTCATGGTTACTGGTTCATGCCTACGGTATACTGATTTATTTTACTTTAAAAATTGTAAAATGCTTCCTATATAAAATACTAAATAAACATTTTGTTATTTTTTTGTGATCATTAACTTTTTAAATAAGTCGTTACTCAACGATGTCAAATGGAATTTAACTTAGATAAATACAATTGATCTAACTTAATATGTCGACCTAAGGCTACAATCTACAATCTAGAATGAATTCTTATGAACCATACTAAAAAATTGGCTTAGAATACACCAAAACAATGTATTTATAATATTATAATGAACTATACAAATAGTCAAATTGTATAATTAAATTGTCAAAAACACAAATCCTATTTGACGTGACTGAGCGAGCTGATGGCCCATTGTAGGTAATGTCGCTTTAACATCGAATATTTACTAAGAATTCTATTGAACATTTTGTCAGTGAAGTTTAAATGACGTCTATTTAGTTAAACATTAAATAAAGCACTTGTTCGAACATCGATGATAACGCTAACTTTGAACGGTCTGTTGATAGTTTAATGGAAGTTTGTAGGTAAATATCAACAAGCTATAATAGTATTGTCTTAATAAAACTCTTATGAAGTTATACGTTCAAGTTTTGGAAGAATATAAAAGATATAAATAATTAAATATTGTGCCTTGGTGAAAATATACGAAGATGAATTGTTTTTGACTGAACTGAAGGAATTACTGAATACTTTTCGAATTCATTATGATTATTGTGACCAGATTGCCGCAAAGGATACAATTTTTTGAGTAAATTATAATTTTATATTGATTTAAAATATATATGTAATCAGCTTCACCCTGTATCTCCCAAACAGCAGGATAGATAGAGGGAACCTAGTGTTAAGGCACTCCGTTCTCCGTTTCATTCAATTAATTTAAGGTTAGCTTTTATTCGCCATAGATCAAGACACTTCGCATCGTCCCAGATCAGACGCGCATCCGCTAGTGTTTCATAAAAATATCCTTTAAATACAACAATCACTTAAGATTTAATGATTATTTCATATTTAATGATATAATGATTCTTTCATATTTAATGATAGTTATTATTTTTTATAATATGATATAGTAAAAATCAAAAAGTTATTTCTTTTATAATAACAGTCTATACCCTATCCCCATAGTCCCATAGAGTGCGGGATACAGCGTGACAAAAACATATTACGTGACGTTCCTAAAACAAAAGAAGAAAGAGATTTTTCAGACATATTATGAGGAGGCAATTCTAGTCATATATCAGCTACATCTGTCCCAAACGATTTAGAGACTTTGGGAGTAAATCTGTGATATTTGAACAAAGTAACTCGCTGTATAACCACCACCTGACTTTTATTACTGTTAGGATATAAGAGGATTCGGATAATTGAAAATATCAGCTGGATTATTGTAATTTTACTGTAATATTTTTTTTTTATAAGAAGTGATTTTTCTTTATTTTTTTTATTAATTAAATTTTAAACTGAGCTGATTGATTGTGAAAATAATTTGGTAAGACAAAAATATAATAGAAGATCTCCTTTTAAGAAAATAAAGCCTACTCTAGGAGACCTCCCTTAATAGAAAGTGGACAATGCCGCTTTAATAAGTTAGATTTAAACTTAGTAGGTGCTATGTATTTATACACATATATACACACACACAAAAGATTTGTGTATATGTAGAGTCTAGAGCAAAGAAATTTGAAAACTTCAAATAGAGTCCAGTCGACGCACAAACATGTGACTGAAAACCCAAAGAAGAAAAAGGTTGTGCTTTCGATTTCCACTTGAGGAAATAAATTATTTGATATTGTCTTCTCTCTGGTATCGAGGGAAAAATGCGGCGTTGAGTTCCGCTACTCAACTAGTACTTCCAGAATTTCACGAAACTTAGGAAGAGGGCTCTGCCAACCATGCTTTAAATAAATTTATAATATTTTTCAAATATCGAAGTAAAATTTAGTATTATTGCTATCATAATATACGTTACTAAAGCACTCAAAATTGCTGTAATACACTGAACATAAGCGAATTGAGATATCTTCTAAATATGGGAATATATGAAAATTAAGTCCTACGGCCTTACGGATATTAACGCAGTATATTATTGAATTGAAAATTGAATATAGCTTATTTCCCTCATTTCTAATGGAAATGTATGATGAAATTCTCAAAACCGATTCAATATTGAGACTTAATTCTATAATACATACCTGAAACGTTTAAACAAATATGTCTCGTTTATTTTCATATAGGTACTATCGAATATTTACTCAATTACTCAAAAGTTTTTTCAGTATTAGTAAACGTAATGGCCAAGCTTCTATTCGCACTTGCAAGAATGAATTAAAATAAAAATATAATTAAATAAAATTTGCCAGCTCTGGTAGCGCGGCGTTGAATTCCGTCATTGAACATACAATTATATACTAAACACATGATTTCAAATAATTCAGGCGGAAAGTGGGGAGCGGAGTGTCTTGACAATAAGCTTATACTATTTATTAGGATATATTCAGCGAATTATAAAAAGATAGTCTTTAAAATATGTATTATTGTTTTATACATACCCTTCTTAACAAATCAATATCTCAAAAGAAAAATAACATGTAAATAAAGGTGAAGTATTATTTAGCAAAACAAGTCAATAAATTTGTTTTGGCATAACTTAGGAATATGCAGTAAAAACAACTTGCAAAATAGAAGATATTGGTGTCGTAATAGCTTAAGGATTTCGTTGCGCAGTGGGGGGGTCGATTGTAAGCATGATAGTTGGGGGGTAAGTCCCTCGAGAGATTGAAATATTTTCTCTTAATCTCTAGGAAGGCAAACCGCTTTGATTATCGTTGTCTTAATTTTAGGCATAAAGCAGAGAACGAGGTTCTCGTTTACGGTATTAAGGGTGAAGCAATAACAACAACAAAATATTCTGGAAGTATTGCGTGGCGGAACCCAACGCCGCGTATTATCTCGACACCAGAGCGACGAAATGAAAATATAAAATTAAAATAAATATTTCTTTCCTCGAGTGGGGAATCGAACCCAGACCCGGTCGCGTTTACGACCAGACTTTGCACCACTGCTTTTATTTTAAAAATATAAAGACAGTAATGTACTTCTTATGAAAATAACATAAAACAATTAAAAAAACTGTAATAACTTCAGGTGCTTGTTCAAACTCCAAACTCAAGTAAAAACTTGGAGAAAATTAAATTCTTACATTTTCTGTTATAAAATGAGATTCTTATTGAAAAAAAACTAAAATTCTTTTATAGATCGTAAAATCATAATAAAGTACGAGCACTTAATGTCCTTTTAATTGGAGCGACAGATATCTATTAAGTTACATAGTACACGTTTTATATCATTCAATTAGAATAAAAAATGGTTTTATACCATGGTGCTTTATTGAGACATTGAAATTCTACTATATTAAAAATCTTTAAAAGCAATGAATTTAAGTTTTGTTTTGTTGCTTAGAAAAGGTTGGTAATTGGTACAACGTCTGATTGTAAATGCGACGGTTGTGAGTTCGTATCCCAGTCGGGGAATAAGTAATTTTTATTTCCTCACCCTGTGAACCACCTCGAGTTCCCCCATATTTTTTTCAGTTTCACGCTGTATTCCGTAGAGGGAACCTAGTTTTAAGCACTCCGTTCCCATTAGAACATTTTATTTCCGACTAACCTGCTACCTGCCACTGAATTTTGTATGTCACAATCTTAAATACCATCCACACCACCTGGATACTTGGCACTCCACTACTGCGCGGTTCCGTACTTCGTACGTAACTTCCTTCCACGCGCCACGCAACTGTGGAAATTGCCAAACTGTGGAATGGCCTACCTGCAGTATTTCCAGGTCGGTACGACAAGGGTACCTTCAAAAAGCGAGTCTTTCTTACCACGTTAAAGGTTGGCAAAGCACCTGTAGCTCCTCTGGCGCTGCACGGCGTCGTGAGTCATTTAGTGTTGAGTGTCGGAATTCAACGCTACGTTTTGCCTCGTTACTCGAACGAAGTATTTTATTTCTTCGCTTTGGTTTTCAATTCAATTTTCATTTCCAGTAGGAACCAAAACTGCAACCGTCGGGCTTTCAGTCACACGCTTGTGCCCCAGCACCACAAAAGCTTTTGTACGGAACACCTCGATAATTGTATGGATGATGGGGAACAGAATGTCTATGATATTAGGTTCCCTTTACCTATCCTACTGTATACCAATCGCGTAGCGTAAAACTAAAAAAACATGGTAACTGATAAACTTTCAGCTATAAAACTAACAATAACAATATAATGAGTACGTTAACACTTAAATACAAGTTTACATCGTCCATCTTTGATCTAGATTGGTCGCTATCCGTCTTCGTACTCTATTAAGTACGTATAAACATTAATGCTAGCCAATGTGTTGAATACCCCATTTCTCTACTCCATCGTTTAAAATCGTAAAATAAATATATTTTTTAACAAAAAACAAATTGACTTCAAACAATATACTAAAAAGTAATAAATAAATTTACTTAAATAAAGGAAAATGTATTTTGATTTTGATAAACAAAAACAATTAAAGAAAGATTTTATAATTTTATAACCTTACTACAATATTTAATTACTACGCCTGTTTGTTTAAATAAAACAAACAGGCGTAATATCCGCCAAATAGGCGGAGTTCGATTTCTACTCAAGTAAAAGAAATATTTAATATTTTAAATTCTTCGCTCTCGATGTCGAGGCAAAGTGCGGCGTTGAACTCCGCCATCAACTCACAATTCTTCCAGAATTCGGCTGAAAGCTGAAAGTGGGTACCAGAGTGTCTTAATAATGGGCTGCCTCTGCCTACTCTGCTTTATCCGGGATACAGCGGGAAGCTGAAAAAAAAGAAAAAATATTCATCAACTTCCTTCTTAATTGGGAAAAAAATATATAAATATTGCTTTAGACTCGTGGACTACAAATTAAATTTAGCAATAGGGATTCCCTTTTCCCTTCCGTCATCATTTTTAATATCCGTCTAATTTTCGCTTCGATAACAAGAAATTAAATTAAATATAATATGAACTGAAGCAAGCACAAGAAATCCCAGAGGATAAGCGACGTCTCTATAATTGCTAACTAATGATAGTAGACTAGATGCAATCTGGGTCAAGTAAAACTACTTTAGTAAAAAAAAAAAACTGAAACTTCCCCTGAAGTAACGAAGTAACTTTTTAAAAGTACATTTTTTAATTAAATTACTTTCATTTTAAATTTTATAAAGACTTTTATATGATACGCCGAAAACAAAATACAATAGCAGAGAAACATTGAAAATGATAAAAACCTAAGCTTTCAAAATAGTATTTTATTTTTACATAAGTTATATAAATAAAGTATCAAATGATCAAAACAAGATAGATCTAAAAAAGTTTTGACTGATTTATAATTTCCTAGTCGTTAAAAATTAAATAATTAATAGACATGTAAACGTTCTCAAAGACATCAATTAGCGCGTAATTAACATTAAATCTACATTGACAAGAATTTGTCTCTATTAATCTCAACGTTCACACGATCAGCCAGCTATTAAAAAATAAATCAAATTAAATCAGCATCACGCTGTATCCCGCGCACAGCAGGGTAGGCAGAGGGAACCTAGTGTCAAGACACTCCGTTCCCCATTTTCTACCTTTGTTTCAGCTATTGTTATAAACATATAAAAAAATTGGCCACAACTTAAAAAAAACACGTTTTTATAAATAGGTATAATTTGAAATCTCTCTCTCATTTTGTATTCATGAAACGTAGTATGAAAAGCGTTACTGCTTTATCAAACGCTCCACTGCCTTTAAATATGCATCAGCTTGCATTGTCGAGGGATTACCAACGAAATTTAATAACAATGTGAGTAAACTTTTGTTGGAAGCACAAAGAGCAACAAGTGGCCTATTCCTTCTAAATGTTAATATTTTTATATGAACCTTTTTATTATTATTATACATAGGTATTTCATAGAAAAAATATTGTAGGTATATATATTTTTGTCCGAGTCGTGCTTGACCGGATTTTTTATTTAAATTTCAATGTATTTCACAATTTCAACATAACATGGCGACTAGTTGCATTTTTGTTTATATTTTTTAATAGTTAGGTATAAAATGAGTCATATCTTTTTGGATTTTTAATTAAAAATTTTAATTTATAAAACACCTAGTATGTAGTAAAATTTAACTACTGAAGCCCTCGTGGAGAAGTGGGCTACCTTTCGACTACAAACGTGAAAATTGTGGGTTCGATCCCCGCTTTAAATAAACTTGATGTGTGTGATATTTGTTGCAATCGGCACTTGAACTTAGAATTGTTTAACATAAAAATTAAGGAATAACAATATGGAAGCAAAGCTTTTATTTCTAACACTTAACAAATTTATAGTAACGTACAAGTTAAGCCAGGGGGAATTACTAGTGAATATTTCAAAAGGTTAACTTCCCATAGCCAGGAGCTAGTTGGCTATAGTGCACATGTATACCTTCGTCCTGATCTAATTGTAAGAGCAGCCGGACGTGCGAACTAAGTAAATTATATTAGTTCCGGAAATATGCCTTAGAGCTAGGGAAATTGTATAAAATTTTTATTCTTAAAAGGTTAGGATAGTTTGGGAAGATGTGCCTTTTTAGGCTGACATTAGTATTAAGACACTCCGTGCCCCACTTTCCACACAATTTTAAGACATTGGGCGTTGACTGGCGGAACTCAACGCTGCGCTTTGCTTCCATACCAGAACTAAGAAATGAATATAAAAATTTTCATTTCCTCGACCCACAACGTGTTTACAGTCTCACACTATTGTACTATACACAATAAAATTAGTAAGTTCTTCAAAAATATTATTTTTCTATATTATTTCAAATCTGAAATAATTATGAAATGTTTTCATAAAAAAGCTATATTAAAGTCAATATTTTCTTGAAAGTAAACGTCTGGGACCCCACAGAAGGCAAATAAACGCCTAAATAATTAGGGGCGTGTTTGCTGACACGAGCACAAACAACGCTGTTTGTCCTTACATTCCTAATTGAAGCGATGTATATTTCATGAGACTAAATTTACTGCTCATAAAGCGTTTTCAATAGAAATATTTTTTTTATATTGAATTAATTTTCATATTAAGGCCACGACAGGTTGTGGGTTCGATCCCCACTCGAAGTGAAATATTTATTTACGTTTATATTTCTATTTCTTGGCTCTGGTGTTGAGGCAAAGCGCGGCGTTGAGTTCTGCCACTCAACACGCGTCCAGAATTCGGCAGAATGTGGGGAATGGAGTGTCTTAACACTAGCTTCCTTCTGCCTACCCTGCTCTGTGAGGGATACAGCGTGAAGCTTATTTTTTTTTAATTAAATTATTTAACCGGATTAACCGCGTATATTTAGTTTTAAATATTTTTGAAAACCCGACGTTTCGAACACTTTGCAGTAGTCCGTCGTTGCGGGTAGACGCACATCTGGAACTACATATAATAAACATAATATAAATATATAACTTACGGATTCCATAATATAAACATTATATATATATTACTTTTTCACAACAATAAATAACAATTTCTATAGTTGTGATACTAAGAATTTCCTAAAAGATAAATATTTCGTAAGATATCTTTCAAAAGCTGGCTCAATTCTTTGAAGGATCTGAATTGCTATTCAGTGAAAGAAGGGAGCGGACATTCTTATCACATTTTCATTCTAACATGATTTGTACGAATATGTTTAAATACATATGTACTGAAATTTACTTTTAAAAATATTTAATATTAACGTCTCTTTTCTATTTATTATTCTGTTTTTATTGTTACAGATTAAGAAAAGCTAATAGATGAAACTGGTAAGTTGCTAAATTTTAAATTTATAGGAAATCAAAAAATTCGAGTCATTAGCTTTCAAGTCATTATAATATGAAAAAGAATATTCAAATCAGTATTTAATATAAGCGTTATGTAAATGACTTCTCTAAATGTATACTTCGTTCAATAAAACAAAAATACAAGTACAAAGTTTGCAGGAATTGTTCAAATAGAAGCCAATCCAACAATTGGAAACTTTTCCAATAAATTCCTCCACCTCGCGACAGCCGATGACAAAAATAGATGGGCTTAGATTAATTGTACTATTAGAAATCGACATCCTTTATAGTATATTTATATACCATTACGAAAGAAACTTGAGTAATTTATTGATTGTAAATTGTAAAGATACTTTTTTACCATTTTTGCAAATTTGAGATACCCAAAAATCTTAATCTAATTTGCAAGTAGATGTTGTGTATTTAATTTTATTATGTAATTTTATTTTTTTTCGTTTGTAATATGGCTACTTCCGTTCATTTCTTTACGCGTTGTACGGGTCGGTGTTGCCCTAATCACTTTATATACTGGTATATAATTATATTTATGTATCTTTTAATTATTTTGAATGTAAATCAGCTTCACGCTGTATCCCGCACTCAGCAAGGTAGGTGGAGATAATCTAGTGTTAAGACACTCCGTTCCCATTATCTGCTGAATTCTGGAAGCATTGCGTGTAGAGTGACGGCACTAAAAACCGCGCTTTGCCAACGCCAGAGCGACGAAATGGAAATATAAATTTAAATATACATTTCATTTTCTCGAGTGGGGATCGAACCTACAGCCAGTCGTGTTTACAGTCACACACTTATGCTGCTACGTCCCGACTGGCCTCAATGTACGTTTTCATGTAAGAATGTTTATACAGGGTGAGTCATATTGAACTTTCCGGTTTTGGAAGGACGTTGCACGAAGAAGGGAAGCAGTAGAAGGGTGGGGATGGTGTCATTAGACGCGCCATGACATGCAGTTTTAGTGTGAGCAATGGCTTGGTCGGGACAACATCGTGCGTTCGTAGTTGAAGAGTTTATTAAAAATGGCGGCTCCGTGATCACAACACAGCGTGCGTTCCGTTTACATTTTGCTATTGGTCGACGTGATCCCATTCCCACTGGACCAACAATCAGAAATTGGGTATCAAATTTTAGAGCAACATCATCAGCATTAAAAACAAGACCACAAGGCCGACAAATGTTTCCCGGTCATCTCATTTCTTTGCGAGGTGACGTTGGGTGGCCGCCGAGATCACCTGATTTAACCCCCTGCGATTTCTTTCTCTGGGGTTACCTGAAGGAAAAGGTGTACACGCATCGTCCCCGAACCATCGATGAACTGAAGGCTGCAATCACGGAAGAATCGGAAGAAGATCAATGCTATTCCGCTGAATATGACTCGACGAGTAATGGACAACTTCCGGGAAAGGCTTCAGCAGTGTGTGGTCAATGGAGGTAGACATTTACAGGATATCATTTTTAAAACCAACTAAATTAAAACTGCATGTTATGTGCTTTCAAACAATAAAATAATTTTTACTGCATGTCGCTTTGTTTTTAATACACACCTTATTGAAATCGGAAAGTTCAATATGACTCACCCTGTATGTTTATCCTATTAGTGACTTATGTAATAAATAAATACCACCGTCTGAATAAGAAATCTGTAAAAACTAGGAGCGCGAACGAGACATTAATTTTGACTGGCTGCGTTCGCAAAATCTCGGTAGTGTTCACATGTTGAGCGAAGCGAGAAATGAATTTTTGTATTTTTAGATTTTTTTTCGCCTAAATCCATCTATCTATCTACGTGGTCATATCTATATGTTTGCATATTTTCGGTCGAACCGTTTGGGAGCCTATTGGTGACAAAGAGTGTAAAAAGTCTCCAGGAGAGCTCTCCGCTCGTTTCGCTCGCTTCGCTCAATAATCTTTTAATATAAATGTTCTACGAGTCTGACCTTCGAAGGATAATTGGTCATTATTCGGGTATACTTTACAATCTAGTCGATCTAATTACTAAGTAGTGCTGGGATATGTCGTCAGACGTAGCAGTACAGAATGAAGTAGATTTTTAATAATGGCTATGATATCAAATTTTACTCATAGAAAGATAAAATATGTCGTTTTTCCAACTAAATAAGATATTTATTTCTCAACACATATCAATTTTAGCTCTAGCGAAAATTAATAAAATTGTGTCCTTTTAATGTTTTATTTTTAGTCCAGTCCATAAGAAACTAGAAAAATAACTAAAAATATTTAAAAAAAGTTTAAGAAATTCATATAAATAAAATAATTATGCCTATTAATGTTAGAAGTAAAAGCCTAAATATTATACCAAATTATTAATTAATAGGCTAGTCCACTCTCACGCAGACAGCATGAATAAATGACATACGGTCCGTATTAGCAGTGATTATGCCATGAAATTACCTACATTAATATATTAGCCTGTAGAACTCGTCTATTGTTCTATTATCAACTTAATTCTAAATACTGAAAAATTTGAATTCAATAACAATCATATTATAAATGTGATATTTGTTTGTTTGTTCGCCAAAACTACTCAACAGATTATCATGACGGCGTTGAGCTCTGCCACTCAACACGTAGACCAGAATTTAGTAGAACGTCAGTGGGGAACGGAGTGTGTTAACACTGAAAAAAATGCAGCTTAACATTTTTTTTCTATAATATAAAAACATTTTTCTATTTCACCAATATTGAAAATGGACTTTTCCACTAATCCAACTAAAGTGTCGTCGTGCTGCTAATGTCGACAGATGCTCTAATAATCCGATATCCGTGTCATCGAGCCGGAAAACTAAGATTCAAGAGGATGCCTTCTTCATCATATATGACGTGACGACCTTGAAAAATTATACGAAATATTTCAAATATGAAAGATCAAAATAATTGCTATTTAAAAAAAATTTTATTTTACTATTATTATATCGTATCACAGTTTTTTTTGGTACCAGTAAAAAGCTAGTATTGTATACGTCTCAATAAATATATAATATATATTGAAATTACTATTGATCGTAATACAGTGGGTCAGAGAGCGTAGTAGTAGTGGGTTTGATCTGAAGTCGGGGTAATAAAATATTTTACATTTCCATTAAAGTGACAAGTGCCTCCACCCAATATAATGAATTCGAGCAAAATGGTGGGAATAGAGTGTCTTAATAGAAGGCTTTTATAATTTAATGATACTAGCGTATTACAAATATATGTAACTAAAAACATAAATCTACTAATTTTAGTTAACTATTCCTTACACAAATTAATAAATATAATAATTTTACTTCAGCTTTCGCTTCGTATACAAGTAAAAACTAAATTCTATGCAGTATGGTCACTTCCAATATTACTTGGCCCATATGTCGCATACATCGCTTCTTATACATGCTCATGTTAAATGAAAATCTCGTCAAGATGTCATTTTACTTGATACCCTGGTACAGTGGAGGACGTTTACTGGATACGAATAGTACAAATTTTCATATGGACTTAATGTAAGAACTATATATACAAAACAACATAAAAAACATATATATATGGACTTCGAATACTTGTTAATAATTGTACAAATAGTGAAATCCAGAAATACTGGATTACACAAAGCTCAGGAACCACTAAACAGATTTTTTATGAAAATAAATATAAATTTTATTTTCGTAAAAATTATCAACTAACATGTATGTTTGTCGATGTACACATAAGATGTAAACATAAATGTAATATTTGATATTAATTTCAGATAACAAACGGATAAAAAAGTAATGTAAGGGTTCCATATTTATCCTTTTGAGGCACGGAACCCTAAAAATTAAAAAAACAGTCCATTAACATTCAATTAATCTTCAAATGAAATGGATATTCATGCAAGAAGCTGTAATTTAATTTTAATAAAATATTAATCATTTATGTCCATTCCCGTTGCGATGAAAATTGGACCATGCTCGTTGAAAGCGCCGATAAATTATTACACAAACAATGTTTCCGGGCTTACTTTAGCCTTTCTGTTATTTATAATTGACATAATTGTCTTTGGAGGGTAGTTAAGCAGTTAAATGTAGTTTAAAAGTCATTTTGATGAGACTCAAAATGTTCTTAAGGTAAAAAAACTAGACTGAAAAATATGAGTATAGTGACGCATCACTATTTTCCAAGTAATTGATTAAAAAAATATTCACATTCGCTTATAATAAAATATATATATAGAGTAGATACAATTGAGTTTTTATAGTTCACTAATAATAACAGTTATATAATCATTTTCTATTTTTACGCACATATCCATTTCTGCAGAGTTTTTCGCTTTCAAAGCGAAATTTCAACCTACAATAAAGACATTCACTCAAATGCATCCACAACACGAGTTTGCCTTTAAAACGGATATTTCTATCATTTCAAAAATGTCAATCTAAAGCGCAACGCTGAGTTCTCTCAATACATAATATCTCGAAAACTAACAGTGTCCTAACAAAAGGTTCCCTCTGTCTTATGATATGTGGAGAAAAGCGTGATGCTGCTTATTTTACTTATGGAAAATTCAAGGAGTAACCATGCGTGAACCTGGTATAGGCTTATTTATTCTTACAGTACTTTGTACCGTACAAGTCGTTTAAGCAAATCGTTTTTCCAAATGGAAATAATATTCTGTACAGGCGTCGTATTATCGTTATCTTTCATATAAATTGCAGGCAAAGAAAATGACAATCGAAAATGGGGCATGCCTCATGTTTATTGTTGTGAGAATAAAAATGTAGATTGTCAGTGACTTATTTCTTACATAAAATATAAATATTTTAAAATTAAATCGGAATCAAACTTGCTTTACGCGTTTAAACTTATTGTTGTTATATCGCCAAACTATATAAATATTTATACATTCTTGTAAAGTTTCATCTAAATCGATCCAGTAGTTTTGCGTGAAAGGGAAACAAAAATCTATCCTTTCACATTTATAATATTAGTAGGATCCTTTTCGTATGGGTAACACATATTCAAATTCCTCAAGCTCAAGCATCACTTTGTTTTAGTGAAAACCACATTAAAACCATTATGTAATTTGAAAGTCTTACTTACTGACTCATAATAATAGTAAAAGATATAGATATATATAAAGTAAATATAAGCTAAGAAAACAAAGGACAACAACTTGAAGGAAGTATTTAGGCATATACTATCACCCGCATGCCCGCATAAGATAAAATAATATGCCGATTTTCACAAAGGGTTGGCAAACAGCTATCTTTTGCTAAATGAAGTTCGAAAGGGATCCGCCTTATGCGATTGTATGAAAGTTTACTTGTTTGTATTTGCATGAAACATATGAATTGGTTTCAATATATCAACTGTTGACTGACTGACAGGTTGATGAAAAAAGTTTTTGAATTGTAATGTGATTCACAGTTAAGTATAAATTGTTTATTAAATTTGTTTATTTTCCATTGAATGCTTAAAGATTCTAGCTCGATATTTAATATGATTGTATTGCTTTCTATTTGAAATAGCGACACCCAAATTTTTTGTCTCTAACCCTTATAGTAAGGGAATTTTGGGGGTCATCAACCCTTAACGTTATCTTTTTAGCTCTGTAGTATATGGCTTCACGATTCAGTTTTATGAATAATAAAAATCGGATAACAAAATTAAGGAAAAAAGGTATGCTTTATATGTGTAGGTATGTTCAGAGTAAAAGCTGTACCCGATGTCTATCTGCAGTGATTAAATATCAAAAGAATAGATGTATGAAATAACAGTATTATTTTTCTCTTGTAATTCATTTCATACGAAATGAATGTTATTATACATATAAAATCTTCCTCTTTCACTGTTCTTTAGAAATCCACTTAACTACAACCATGAAATTGATACGGAACATTTGGTGGGCGAGACCGACTCGTATTTGAGCAGTTTTTTAAAGAATTTGAAAAAATATATGTATGTAACTTACGATATTAGACTATAAAATAAACATTATATTCTTTCGACCCTTTATTTAAATATTATTTTAAGACCCAAGTTCTTTTCTATCTTTTTGGAGTCTACAATAATATAGACGAACGAATGATAAAATCCAGTTTTATAGTATAAATAGATCCACAAACTTTAAAGTAACTCTAAACCTTTTAATATATTTGAATTTCTAGCTATCACAGAAATCCCCCTCATGAATAAAACATATAAGGTACACTGCATCTCCTTTATCACCATTCCATTCATTTCTCTACCTTTTGAAAGTGATCACGTAGAAATTTTCTTCGCAGCATTCATCTTAAGCTGGGATGTATTCATCTGTCAATTTATCATTAGAGTACCTTCCTTACATGGATGAAGGATATAAAGTGTTAAGCGTTTAAAGCGAAATGGAAAAGCGATAAGTATGTTTTCTTGAACCAAACTAATATTACATTTTTATCATTAGGTTTTATTTTTCATTATTACTGGATATTATTATATATTATTAATGAATAGGTATAAATAAAATGATATTACTAAAACATACACAATGACTGAATGCAAAAGCGCGGCGTTAAGTTCTGCCACTCATCACGCAATGCCTCCGGAATTCGGCAGAAAGTGGGGAAATGAGTGTCTTAACACTAGGTTCCCTCTGCCTACCCTGCTGTGTGCAGGATACAGCGTGAAGCTGATTTACTTTTAATTTTAAAACATACAAGGAGTCATACAGAATAAAAAAAAAAGAAATATATTTTTAAAATTTTATTGGAATAATTAAATAAGTACATCCCATCTGGTGCCATGGCAGGGTTTTTTGGCAAAAAAGAAAACACTAACTATCCACATAAATTGTAAGTCTTATTATACTAAGAGCTTGGAAGTTATAAGATTTTGGTAATGACACCCCAACCAGCACTCCGTCACGTATTTTATGAGCTTGCGGACTATTAAAACTCGTGACGGAATTTTTATACTGTGAAGAGAATATTAAAAATAATTAGGATTTTTCATAAATGGTCTAAAGGAAATCCGGTCGTTTTGATTTATTTGCATACTTAAGAATAAAATATACATATTTACATACATAAAATTTTACTATTTAATAACCTAAGCTTTTTTCAAAGCTTTTTTATCGCTTAAACAATTTTAATATTAAAAAGTTATTACTTTTAGCTTCACGCATATATAAGAGGCATACCAGGTCAGGCAGAAGGGACCTGGAAACCTAGTACATTTTACGCAAGGCAATATTAGGTCAAAGAAAAACAGTCATCAGGTTAAGAGCATGATGTTTCAGATTTAATAAATTAATTTTTCCACAAGCTTAGTGCGAATTACACGAAGAAAAGAAACTTTGATCGTTCAGTGAACGTGATAAAATGCTGATGTAGATACTTACAAACCAGAGGCCAAGGGCTGTTATTATGAAGGCCTAAGATATTATAATTATAATTTAAGTTCTACTTTTGCTGCCACATTTGAAGAGTTCTCTAATATTTAATTATGAGATCATTAAAATAATTCGATTTATATACTATTTAATATTTTTAAAGTGTTATTTCACATTTAGGATTGAAAAAAAAATCTTAGAAAACGAAGATTTGGAAAACGTCCAAAACCATGTCCAAGCCAGATCTTAAAAGAATAGGTTTATGCGTTCTAAAATGTACAGGTTTATAATTATGATTTATTTAAGGCAAGATCGAGGGTTAAGATTTTGAATTTAAATGATACATATTTTTAATGTTAAGAATAAGTATGAAACGTTTAAACTTCCAGCTTATTATAATTTTATACTATTAATATTAAAAAGAAATAAAAAATAAGCTTGAGTTTGAATAAGCTTTTAAGTGTCCGATTGATTTTCAAAGTGATTCTGTATCACCTATTAAATTTAAATAAAGATAGTTAAAATTTTGTATACTACTTTTATATATATTTTTGGGGTTCCGTTCTTTGTTTTCCGCTTGTTTGTCTGTCTGTCAAGACTATTTATAGCGAGATAGCGTAGAGGTGTCAAACTGAAATTGAAATGCATAATGAAATCTACAGTCCCTTGGAGCACAGAAAACAATAAGTTTTGTAAGTCGAAATACAAGCAATTATACTTTGTTGTTGCTAGCAATGCTATTGGATACTTCTCGTGGACCCACAGTTATGAAATGTGACGAAGCGAGAATTTAGAATATTTATGAATTTATAGATTACAAATCTATATTTATAATTCATTTCATACAAAATGAGGGGATAAGCCCGCAAACTATGTTTGTCAACTCTTATAACTTGTATTTCCAGCTGAACCATCATCCTGAAATTGGTACGGAACCCTCAATAGGCGAGTCGGTTGACTTGGCTAAATTACTAAAAAGCTAGTTTTTCTTTAGGCGAATGTATACACGAATGTATGTATACACTAATGGCTATTACAGCGACTTTGAAGTATTTTTCTGCTGTGTACAATATTTATTATTTCTTATTCTTCTAAAAATATCTTGTTCATCTTGTTCTTAAATATTTCCAGTTCCTTTGCTAAAAAACTAACTAAGTCATGTTTTTTGAAAACCTACACAAGACAAATAAATAAATCTTGGGGTAAGCTTCTTTTATAATTACAAAGAAGTACAAAACGCGGGATTAAAATAAATAGGGGTCGTTTATTCCTTCGGACTTGGGAAGGAAAATGCCACAGTGCCTTACTGAGCCTTGTTAACGTTGTAAGGTAAGTTTACTTTAGTGTTCTTTGACTTAAAATAATTAAAACGTGTTATTTTTGAACTACCTTTTTCTGTCTGTCAACTGTAGATATTTCATATGTTTTGCTATATCGATTTAAATTATTAATAGTGTTGATACTACACTATTATTCATTCTTTTCAACTGACTTCTATAAGAAGCGGAGGTTATCAATTACCTCAGAACTTTTGACTGGGTGAACCGATTTTGATGTTGTTTTTAATTGAAAGCTGCTTCCCGTGTGGTCTCATTTTAATTTGACCCATTTCAAACATTAGAATCTGTGAGAAAACCACATAAGTTTTATATTTGCATTGGGTAAAGTTTGGTAAAAGTTTGGTTAGGTTCTGCTTATGGGATCCGGTTGAAATTGATCCAGTTGATTTATTTGTTGAAGAATTATTTTTTGAAATCAGTTGAAAATCAAATCAAATTTATAAACCCCTCTGTTTTCATCAGGAGTTAATAAATCTAAGAAGTCTTGATTTATTTTGTAAATTACTTAGAAAAAAAAACAGTTAAAGACTTCCCTAAAAAAGACATTTAAAATTCCTTTAAAATAAAAACCGTTAATAAAGATCAATCTTCGCGCCCCATTTATTGCGTGGCATATTCATCTCAATTAAGTAGAGAGCTCCTTTTTTAGCTCTTGGTGTAAATCGAATTAAAATATTATTCAAAATGGTTTTCCTTTAACGAGAAAATAATTTTATTTAACAAAAAATATATTTTGTTATTTTATGAAGTGACGAGGTTTTATTGACATAACAACCCACGCTAGGTTTTTTTATAGGTTCCCAACCCACTGTTACTCTTTCTATAAATAGGAAAATCAGAAGTAAGTTTTAAATAGTAGAAATATTAATTGTGTGTAAATCATATTATTCTCCATTATTTGCCGAAGAAATGGAGAATGAACTATCTTAACGGTAGGTTCTTTTGTCTATCCGCTGTAAAGTGTGTAGCTATCATAATATCAAATTATACAAAATTACAGTCAAATAAATATAAGTTGTATCATATTTTTTTATCAGCTTCATGCTGTATCCCGCACAAAGCAGGGTAGGCAGATGGAACCTCGTGTTAAGACACTCCGTTACCCACTTTCCGCCGAAATCTGGAGGCATTGCGTGCGACTGCGTTGCCAGAGTTGCGGAACTCGACGCCGTGCTTTGTCTCGACACCAGAGCGAAAAAATGGAAATACTAATAAAAGCAACGATAAAACGAAAACAGGTGATAGACCAAGTCGTGACAGTTATGAGAAAAATATAAAAAAAATTCTTGGTCATGTATTTTTCATATTATATTGATTTTAATAAATATCGGAAAAACCGACACCCTGTGATGGTTTTTCAAGTCCCAGGACTACAAATATTACTCTTTCTTCATTTTTTTTTCTGTAATGTAATCATGAGTAATCCTTCTGTAAATTACAGTTTAAGATTGAAACATACCTGCATCAGTTTTCAATAAAATATCGTGTTTTTTCCAAACATTAAATTCAAAATATTTACTACACCCAACTTTAACCGACTGTACTATAAAAAAAATGTACTACACTGTTTTTGCAAGTAACTTTAAAAGTTGGCGCATTTAATCTGGATTCCGAAATGGTACGACACTTGCTGGATTACTTCTTTGTTGAAGAGAGAAAAATCGAAATACACGATAAT
>JAEBDU010012174.1:12424-29524 GCA_016802625.1 Heliconius numata | reverse complement strand
TTCAAGTACTTATTAAAATATATTTAAATGACTATTTTTAAATGGAAAAAATTATAAACAAAACCCTACCTACTAATAACTACTACAAAAAATATGAAACCAAATATATCGCGCTGAAATAATACATTTAACTCCAATTATCCATTATATAATTATTCGTTGCTATAAGGGCAGGCGGTTTTCGAGCTTGTGGTTAATGCTGAAGAGAGTATTCTGTCCCTGACGAAAAGCAAGCACTATGTGGCTGCCTGTGAGGAAAATTAAATAGAATGTATCGGCCGGGAATCGAACCCGGGTCGCCCGCGTGGCAGGCGAGCATTCTACCACAGAACCACAGATGCGTGTAAGGCATGGCGAGTGGCGAGCCGTTTCGCAGCAAGGATTTTTTGATATTGTAACTTCTAAAGTACTTATCAAAATGAAAAACAGTAAAAGACAGTTTTGATCTACATTAAATAAATGGCCAACGTAACTAATATTCTTATTTATATGCCGAGAGTAAGGGATAAGTGAAACTTGACTCGATACAGTTGATGTGTAAACGGTGTGATGTGTCAACGATTAAATGTGTTTTTCTCTAAAACTATTCGCAACTTCGAAATAGTGTAAAAAGCAAATTTTATCTTCGTTTAACGTAGAAATTTAATAAAGTATTTTAAAGGATAAGGATTAATATCATTATGGAAAAATATCGCTCACAATAAAAAATATATTGAAATTATTATTTTTAGACAGAAATATGATCACTACACGTTATTTTTAAAAGATAAGAATATGCTCTCGCGGACTTTTTTTTAGATCTTATTAAGAGGAACAATACTCCAGTACATTATTTTCATGTAGTACTTACCATTAGAGCAGCGCATGCGCGAAAGTGTCTCAACGGGTAGGACTTTATACACATTTATCGTATTTATGTTAATTTACATAAGAATATACAAATAATAAACTATATATAAACCTTCCCTGAGAAATATTCGACCTAATGGTGAAAACCTCATAAAAATCCGTTGGGTGGTTTAGAAGAAGAAGAGTTAGAAAGTTCAGACAGACACGAAAAGCGACTTTGTTTTATAAGATATAGGATGGTTACACTTGAATCAATCTTCACAAACACACATTGAACAAGTTAAGGTTTGTATATAGAGTTTAGAAATCCCAGTCGATTCGTAAGTCAAATATTAATTTCGATTGTTACTCCTGGATATTAATAAATCAACTAATTGTTTAACTCTGTTGTTTCTCCATTAATTACTTAATTAAAGATGTTTATTAATTTTATAGTCAATTAAGTGTTTTTGTTTTTATAAGAATGTAAACGTGACAGGTTCCGGGTTTGATTTCCGGGAATTCTCCGAAGGAATTAATTATTATCGCTCTGGTGTCGAAGGAAAGTGAGGTGTTCAGTTCCGCCACTCAACTCGCAATGCTTCCAGATTTCGGTGAAAAGTGGGGAGCGAAGTGTCTTAACACTAGGCTGCCTCTGTCTAGCCTGCTACTATTTATTATTATCTGTAATCTAAAAAGTAAATAATCTCTATATTTTCCCAAAAAAAAAAATATTTAAACAAATTTAGCTAAAAAAAACTTTGGTAAGCACAGCTTAACAATGTTTAAAAAATAAAACAGCAAAGCACTAATGTTTTATCACTTTAGTTATTTTTGGGCCTAAAGCCTTTATCGCCAGTACTCGTGTTATCCTAATGGAATTAAATGTCGAGTGGACAGTGTATAGGTTTATACAACAAATTTACATAAAGGTTTGACTCTAGGGAACCCTAAAGGGGTATATTATTTTCATTATTTTTGTAGGTATTATCTTTTTATTGTTGTTTCATATATTTTGAGCTTTGAGGATCCGGCATTTTTCATGATTTGAACAGAAAAACTTTTTTCTCCTTTTTTACATTTTTAAAGTGTTATTGTGGAAACTTAGGAAAAAGAAATAGTTTTTAGAAAACACATAAAAAATTCGACAAAGCAGGATTTGAACCCACTTTTGAAACCGTCCAAGAGCTCTGACAAACATAGCCATTGGGTCTCATGGAGCTACGTCGAAATTCATATTTATTTGTTAACAACTTTTCTTGTTGCCAGCATCTCTGTACGAAGATTTTGTGTAGGGAACGGAAGTATCTTAATGAGTAACAGAGTGTCTTAATACTAGGTTCCCGGGTTCCTTCTACGTACTCTGATATGTATGGGATATGAAGCGAAAAAAAAAAACACATTTACCTATATGAAGTCCTCATGGTGGAGCTCCTCTCATGAAAATTTATTATTTTTACCTACTGCGCTCTGATGGCAAATTGAATAACAGCGTTGAGCTCCACCACTAAAAATGCAAGGCGGAAAGATTAGAATGGAGAATCTTAACACTATGTTCTCTCTGATTATTCTGCTATGCCAGCCATCATTTTAATTATACGCCTACAGCTTGTTATTTAATTTACACTAAGACAACATCAA
Source organism: Heliconius numata (assembly GCA_016802625.1). NCBI lineage: Eukaryota > Metazoa > Arthropoda > Insecta > Lepidoptera > Nymphalidae > Heliconius > Heliconius numata. The sequence continues at coordinate 27,055 of JAEBDU010012174.1, read as the reverse complement.
AGGTCCATTTACAATTTCGTCATTATAAGCTACGTTTAAGTAGACGGTATAATTGTATAATGAAATCGCCATGTTTCTTTCCTTTATAGAGTGTAAGTAGCTTTTACCCTCGAAGCCGACAACAATGGGTCCGCACTTTGTTACCTTTTATAAAGAAATAATATACCTTTTTATAGAAATTAAATACCTGTATTTTTTTTGTTATAAAAAGTATATATTTGTTTTTAGTTATTTATTTAAGCTGTAGAGGAAAAAAATGGAATACTACTTACAATTTTTCGTACCGTAGTATGAAAATGTTTATTATTTTCTTTTTTACCGTTTTTCCTTTTATATTATTAACATTTAATAAGCACTTGGAACTTATAACATAAATGACCAAATTAGACAGAATTTAGAGTAAATCTATCGAATCAGCTTCACGCTGTACCCCGCACACAGCAGGTTTGGCAGAGGAAACTTAGTGTTAAGACATTCAGTTCTCTTTTTTCCGCTGAATTTTGGAGGCATAGCGTGTTGAATGGCGTAACTCAACGCCGCGTTTAACCTCGACACGCTAAATAAGCATAAATTACCATCTTATTTTATAAATAAAACCTATGTCGATCACATTTAGAGGGATTATAAACATTTATACCCTTTTTAAATATGCTTGACTGACAGCTTTCGTTTTTACATAATACTTACGTAATTTAAATAACAGATTAACTTTGGTATTTTAAAATGTAAATGATGAACATTTCCTTTAGAATTTCGTGTATAAGTAGAGGTTATTGCCAAAAACGGGCTTTTCAAAGAGGAAATTGAGTATTCGCGTTTGGAATTAACTTATCCACCTATTTATAGGTTATAGGGATATATTATTATATGTATATTTGATATTAAGCGAAAGGTAAAATATGGAGTAGGGTGACATATGTGATTTTAGAATTAAATAACAGTGTGTGTTTATTGAATTTACTTTGTTATGTTTATATGAATAGACATAATTACGTACGTTTCTACGTAGTTTCGTAGATATTTCCTTCCACGCGTCACCGAACGGATGGAATGGTCTACCCGCGGCAGTGTTTCCAGGTCGGTACGATATGGGAACCTTCAAAAAGAGCGTCTATCTCCACCTCAAAGGCCGCCAACGCATCTGTAGCTCCTCTGGTGTTGCACGGGGTCGTGGGTGGCGGTGATCACCATCAGGTGACCCGAACGCTTGTTTGCCTTGTCCTTTTTCCTTCAAAAAAAGACGTAATTATTTATTTAAAATTTAGATTTTTTTTCTTTAGCTTCATGCTGTATTAAGTATATATCAAGAAAGGCAGAGGAAATCTAGAGTTAAGACACTCTGTTCCCTATTCAGCCTTAACTTCGATATATTGTGTGTTAAGTGGAAGACTTCAACAAGGATCTGATTTTTTAAAATTTATTTAACAATTTACAGAATAATTTAAATTGAATATTTTCCGTCTTTATGTTAAATGTTGTATTATAGATGTAATGTTCAAAATGTACCTTTCTGGGGGGTTTTAATGGGGACTGTAAAAGTTTGAGCACATATTAAGATGTCCTTAAAGTTATCTAAGCTATTAATAATACGCTTTAGGTAAAAACTTCCTCTATATAGAAAACCTAAATGAGAATAGGCCTTGTTTTCCTTTTTTTTAGAGTTTCGTACTTCAAAAAGTAAAAACGGTATCCTTATTCGCTTTGTTGTCCATCTGTCAAGGTCATTTATCTTCAATATATCAAGCTGAAATTGGTATCAAATACTTAGGACAGGTCCTGAACGGTAGAGCACAAAAAATTAAGCCTCTAAGTCAACACAATCAATAGAATATCTTTTGATACTGCTTTTTTCCGCTACTCAAGCATGTATTGCTTGCATGTTGAGTGGCGGAACTCAAGACAGCGCTAACAAAGAAATAACGACTAAAATTAAAAAAAAATGTTATCAGAGATCTTTAATAGTGCTTATACAAGAATAACAAATATATATTTGAATGTCTATATTATTATTTCAAATAGAAAACGTCAATGTTGTGTTAGTACTAAATTAACATGTAAAATATGCTAATTAATAATAATATTTGTACTACATATCTTTAATAATTATTCGTACATTAGTTATTTAAATTAAAATTATTATGTCGAATTTATATTTTATACCTCGAGGCTATCGAAGTACTGAAATAACAGAAATTTGTAAACGAAAATATAACTTCTAACACAAAAAAAACTGAATTCATATTTTATTTATGGATCATGGTTTGTTCGCAAAATGAACGTTTTGTTTCTGCAAATAGCAGTGTATTCAGAACTTCAGAACAGAAGAAAAACTGGTGTTAAAACACCCGTTTCCCATTTCACGCACAATTTTCGAGAGGTAGTAAGTGGCGGAACTCAACGCCGCGCTCTGTGTTACCTAATAAAATATTTAAAATTAATTCTTACTCCAAGTACGGTTTGAACGCACTACCAGTGCTATCACTGGTCGATCCCACTGCGCCAAGAAGGCTTCAACAGTCATCTTGAGTGACTTAACTAAGAAAGTGAAATTTGATCATATTTTATTTTAGATCCTATTTTAATATATGATATATCATTAAGATGTTTTTAATAAAATTAATAATAAAATAAATTTTATAGCTTTTTTATTCACTACTAAGTGGAAGCGATAAAGGAAGCGATCCATCTATTCTAACATAAATTTTAAATCAAACTCGATATTTTAAGTGCTAGCTTTTAAACTGTGTAAACGTCTAAGTGCTCATTCAATCATTTTAAAGAAGAATCTTTACAACGTTAAAATAAGCACTAGATTTTCTCGAGTTAGATAAAGCTTCAGCTCTATATATCGCATATATTTCCCTACTACTGAATAAGACCAAAAGCGATATTGAGTACTGCTACTTACCACACAATAACCGGAATTTGTTTAAAAATTTAAAAAACAGAGTGTCCTGTCACTCTCTCAGTATTTTGCCATCGTATAACGTTTTATCCCCATCGAAAAGTGGTGATACGGAAAAAAATATTACCATAAATTTATCCCCGCCGGCCGCCACTTACATATATTTAGGAACATCAAGCATTTCATAATAAATATCTATTAATATTCTTTTGACTTGTTGTTTATTATTATAAAACTGGTAATAAACTTTAAGTTATTGTTATTATTATTGAACAAACAACCTTATGCAAAACAGAATAGCTCTATGATCATAGCGAACATTCATCTCTGTAGACGTCTATAGAGAAGATATTAATAGTACAAGATAATAAATTAAATAACAATGTACGCCTAAATCCATTGAAATATATAATTAGAATAAATTAAGAGGAAAGTGTGAATTTAAGGTTATACGAGAACCAATATTGACAGTAAAAAATTAAATCGTATTCAACTTTATGCCGAAATACAGTTATTGCTTGTAGAATAGTATGGAAATTTGAACTTTCAGATTCGAAATATAACTAACTTAGAAATCTGTCCAATCTTCTTCTTCGTGTCAATGCTTGGAGAATTCAGATCATATTATGTCAGTATTTAGCCACGTCGACTGCGGCATCTGTTGCCTCCATCAGGTCGTCATGTGAGCAGGTGAATGGACATTTCGGGCAGGAGAGTAAGTGTGCCATCGTTTGTGACTTATCCTTCAGTGTGTACCCCCATCTCACGAGATGCTCTTTGCATCGGCCAACCAAACCAACCATCCATCTGTCCAATTAAAACATTATAATATTTTTCTAGCAAACTCTAAACTTACCGTATTTAAGTAAAGCATACCAGTTGTATTAGAAATAGATTAAATAAATTATAATTGTTATTCTCCCTCACTGCTGATAAGGTCAGATTTTGAATTGCAAATAGTGTACGGATAATTCTAATTTATCTCCTTTAAAGTCGACTAATTCTAAACAATAGCCATCTAATATTCTAGACATTTAAATCTAATGTTGTATCTGGAATAATATCTTTATTTATTATCACGATAACAGGTTCTAAATGTTAATAAATAAATTGTTTATTTAGACGTAACTTAACTATGTATTTGACTAAAAAGGTCCAATCTAGACTTCAAACGATGACATAGCTGTCAAAAAACGTATTTACTTACTCAAGTATTTTATTTATTTGAAGACTACAAGACCAATAAGCCTATTTGTGGGTTTTCTTGTCATTTTACGTTGATATGTGAAACAATTCAATTTCGTATGTCTAACTCTATAGTATTTTCATTGATGTCATAGTAATATTGGCACCTAACTCTGGAAAATTTTCATTATATTAAAAAAATAAAACAATTTAAAAATAATACGATTCTTAAAACATAATATTATGATATTGTTTTATTTAAATTTTTAAGTATAGTACAATTACCGTTCATTTATTTTTCAAACAAAAAAATAATGATACATGGAATTTACAGCCAGAACGAACGGAGAGCCAAACGTTACGGTTTCTGCACCTCTTTCACCTCGTCGACTGCCATCAACCTTTTCATACATGCCATCCGGAGATCCTCATGCTTTTTAGGTGACCTTTCTATAATATCCTCGAAACTGTGTTTTCGAAGGTCAACCGAGTTCTCCCCCTTTTACAACTTAGTAACTATTAACTTTCTTAACTATTGCTAAGAACAGCTTTAGTTTTATTAATCAACTTAAGTGTGAAGTAATCTTCACTTTCACATTAGCGACCTAGCCCACAGACTAATAAATAATTACGTCGAACTTTCATAAAGTACAATCAGGAAATGGCAATCCATTTCCCCTAATATTATTACTGATTCAATTTACTACCTCGCCCTAATAGAGCATAGAGTAATGACATTAATAGAAGCATCATCATAGAAACTTTTTATTTTCTTTCGAACATGAGGTTAATGCTGTTAGCCCTATTAGCTTTTACAGCGACTGGAAGTTTGGGTAAGGAAGAGTGTGCTCTGTCCCTGAAGAAATGCAAGCACTAAGTGGTTGCCTGTGAGGAAGTCCACGACTGTAATGGCGCCCCTTGCGGGACTCGAATCATAGAAACTGACTGACAATTGAGTATTAAATTGTAACTTTATCGTCTATGTACCAACGTTCTGTACACGATTTTAATATGATTTTAGAACCAGACATTATAGGCTATTAAAAATTACGTAAAATTAATATATCTATTAAATAAATAAATCAGCTTCACGCTGTATCCCGCACACAGTAGGGTAGGCAGAGGGAACCCAGTGTTAAGACACTCCGTTCCCCACTTTCTGCCGAATTCTGGAGGCATTGCGTGTTGAGTGCCAGAACTCAACGCCGCGCTTGGCCTCGACACCAGAGCGAAGAAATGGAAAGAAATAATTAAAAATTACATAAAATTAATTCAACTGATTGTAATTAAACGTATCTCCATACCGAGAAATAGAAAAACGATTTAAATACCAGCAAAATTACTTCTTAAAAGTATAGAATCTTTGAAGTTAATAACAATTCCAAACCATATACGTCACAGGCTTTAGCTAATAAATTGAGTAACATTTGCTCAGAGTAACGATCTAACAAAGTAAATTGAGAGACACTCAGGTCTAATTAGTGGCTATCGAACTTATCTCTAGGAGATCGTAATCAATTACAGGACCGAACTTAGCTTACTTTTGTAAAAAAAAAATAACATATGTTCTTATTTTCCAGTACATTAGGAAAAACATTAGTCTAATGGTTTTGGACAATTTCCTGTCTCTGGATTGCATAGTGTCTGAGTGAAAAACAAAAATATTAAGCTTTAACTTTCAGCCATAGTATGTACGTATCTATATCCCGCATATAGAAGGGTAGGCAGAGGGCACCTAGGAACCTAGTATATAAAACTCCGTTCTCATTAAGACACTTTCTTTCCCCTGATTTAAAAATTTATGTATTTTAAATGTTTATATATAATACATATAAAATTAAAGTACTCACAGGTTACACTTTTATTAAAATTGACTAATAACTTGTATAAATAATAATTAATAACAATTTTATTTCTAAAATAAAAAAAAATAATTTGGAAATCCTTTAAATACAAGAGCATGAATTCCAAAATTAACTTTGTGAAAAAAAATACAAAATTATTTCAATCCAAAATTTTACGACGACGCAACGTATAATAACCATCACGGAAAAGGATGCCATTAACAGGAACGAGGCCCGTTTTACAGAATGAGAACACGTTTACTTCAAAGCAGCTTAAAAAAAACATATGGGCTTCCCGAGAACTTATGCAGGTGGATAGCCAGCTTTCTCACTGGGCGTAGCATCATGGTCGCTGTCGACGGTTTTTGCTCCAAACATATGCCCGTGAACGCTGGCGTTCCCCAAGGCTGCGTGCTGTCCCCCACGCTGTTTCTTCTGCATATCAATGACATGCTGGAGGATTCTAGCATTCATTGCTATGCAGATGATAGCACGGTGGACGCTGTTTACTCCGGCCGCGCAAGTCTTTCTCGGGAAAACGCTGAACAGTGCCGAAATAAACTTGTGTCTTCTGTTGAGGCATCCCTCGAGAATGTCTCTTCATGGGGTGAAAAGAACCTGGTCCAATTTAACCCCCTGAAGACACAGATTTGCGCGTTAACCACAAAAAAAACCCCATTTATCGTATCGCCAGTCTTTCAGAACACTCCCCTATCAGCCGCGCCCAGTATCAGCATATTGGGCCTTAATGTTTCGAGTGACTGCCAGTATCGCGATCATCTGGAAAGCAAGGCCAAGTTGGCCTCGAAGAAACTGGGGGTCATCAATAGAGCGAGACGGTACTTCACGCCAAAACACCGATTGGCCCTATATAGGGCCCAGGTTCGGCCACACATGGAGTACTGTTCTCATCTCTGGGCTGGTGCACCCCAGTATCAGCTTGACCCATTTGATCGCATACAACGTAGAGCTGTCCGAATCATTGGGGACCCAGTAAGCTGTGAAAAGCTTGACACTTTGGCTCTGCGTAGAGACGTCTCCTCGCTGTGCGTACTCTATCGCATTTATCATGGTGAGTGTTCTGAAGAACTGTTTGACCTGTTACCTGCCGCCGAATTTTCTAACCGCACAGCACGTCACAAACTTAAATATCATCCACACCATCTGGATGCGTGGCCCTCCACTACTGTGCGGTTTCGTAGAAATTTCCTTCCACGCGCTACCGAACTGTGGAATAGCCTACCCGCGGCAGTGTTTCCAGGTCGGTACGATATGGGTACCTTCAAAAAGCGCGTCTATCTCCACCTCAAAGGCCGGCAACGCACCTGTAGCTCCTCTGGTGCTGCACGGGGTCGTGGGCGGCGGTGATCATCATCAGGTGACCCGAACGCTCGTTTGCCTTATCCTTCTTACATAAAAAAAAAATATTTCATATTATATCTAAGGTCTGCCGTGGTGCAGGGGAACCAGTGTTTGACTGGTGGTGGAAAAGGCAGGGTGTGTGTTTGATTCTCACTCAACAAAATTAAATATTTAATAATTCATTCATAGAGCAACAAAAAGCAACTGTTGAGTTTCTTGCCAGCTCTTCTCAGCAGAACTGCCTTCCGAACCGGTGGTAGCTTTTTGTTCATATGTTCATTCGACGATTCAAAAGTGCTTATAATAAGTTTATTTGAATAAAGAATATTTTGAATTTGAATTTGATTAGAATCTTTCTTATTAAAAGAAATTAAAAAATATCTTATAGGTATATAAAAAAAGTATATTTCTTAAATACTAATTTAATTTCAGCAAAATATAGGTAGATAGGTATGTATAGAGTCGTATCTCAACGAAAACAGGTTACAGCGTTAAAGACAAATTGTGATGGATCGTAGTGATTCAGCATCTTGGATAAACTGAAGAATAACGTTATAATATGAGCTTCCCACCACGGGAAGGTAACAACGAATTTGTATTATCTTTACAGTATATATTTTATACTATTAATATTTAGAATGTATCATGAAAATTAATTAACTAGTATTTTTCATAATAAAATTCTTTTAAACAGATTTTCTATAATCTGGCTACAATATAACAATAAATTTTGGCAGGCGAAGCCGTGTGTGGGTCGCTATCCTAATAATAATTTGCGGAAGTATCGTTGGATCCTTTGTAAAAGCTATAACCATAAAATCTATAATTGACTAGCAATAAAGTATTTAAATGTACCGCGCACGTTGCTTCAGGTTTTGATTGAATGAAATAAAATGTTTACAGTCATCATTTAATTTAGAGATATTAAGGGGATTTGTTTTTTAAAACTGTTAGACCTTTCAATTAAAGCTTCAGTGTTTGGCGTGACGGGATTAGACATTTTAGATTTCTTCTGTCAATTAAAAAAAAAACGGTCGAAGCCGGATTCGCATGCCGAGGGTTCCGTACAAATTTCAGGATGGTAGGTCAACGGGAAGTACATTTTTTAAAAGTTAAACTTAAATTTATGGACGTATGCTCTCATTATGTATGAAATGAACTGCAACTATAAGCTAGTAATATTTGTTTTCTATGAAATATCTATAAAAATTTGGATGTTTTACTTTATTTGTACTACAAATTTACACATTTTTGTCAAATTTCCTGTAGGTTCATGGAAAGTACCTGTACACCTCTTAGGTTTTGGGACGGAACGGGACTCAAATTGATACATCCACGCGATCCTGAGTTAAATGCTCCTGACAGACGGACAACAAAGTAATCCTATAAGGATTCCGTTTGTTCCCTTTGAGTTACGGAACCCTAAAAACTCAATCACTCGAAAGTACCGCGAGCTTTTATTACACAAAAAAAAATGTATGGATTTCTTTCATGTTATGAAAACAACAGGAAACCTTTCCCATTCATTTTCTTATTAGTATAAGGGCACTTCTCGGAATTGAAATTTCGTATATTTTTGTAAGAAAGAGTATTAAGAAATTAGGATTTAAAACATATTATATTTGTTCAAGAATAATGTTGGTTTTATCAAGAATAACGAGAGTTTCTCGAAAATGGCTGTTTATAATATAAACATAATATTATCATAACTCATAAGGCAACTTATAATGAAAACGTTGTTAAGCAATTAAGGAATTTATTTGTGGCTTTAAATCCACAGTTCACAGTACAGACTTTCTTATAAATATTCTATAAACACTTCCTTATAAAAATATAATTAAATATTTCATCTTTTAATTAAGAATTCCTTTAGAGAAACTGGATAAAATACATAAATAAATATTTAATACTAGCGGACGCGCGCAGCTTCGCTTGCTTATATAAACCACGAAACATGTGTTCAATGAAATATTTTTAAGAGTCTAAATTTAAAATTTTATAAAAATCGGTGGCGATTTAAAGATTTTTCCATACAAACTTTCAACCACTTATTTGCACCCCTAGGGGATGAATTAAAATAAACCACGAAACATGTATTCAATGAAATATTTTTAAGAGTCTAAGTTTCGATTTTTATAAAAATCGGTGGCGATTTAAAGATTTTTCCATACAAACTTTCAACCCCTTATTGGCACCCTTAGGGGATAAATTCTAAAAAATCGTGAAACACGTGTTCAATAAAATATTTTTAAGAGTCTGAATTTATAATTTTATAAAAATCGGTGCGGATTAAAATTTTTTCCATACAAAATTTCAATCCCTATTTCACCCCTTTAGGGTTAAAATTTTTCAAAATTCCTTCTTAGTGGATGTCCAGATTACGAAACTAAACTTTTGTCCAAATTCCACGTTTCTACGCACAGCGGTTACGGCTGTGCCTGCGTCTTACCTCAGTCAGTGAGGACAAATCCTTTTATATATATAGATAATGGTAATTAATTACTTAAGATAAAAATATAGCCAAAAAAAGTTAACTTTATTGTTATAAACACTAGTTTAGCCTACTACTAACATATACACGAACGTTGTAAATGACGAGAAGAAATTTCAATTTCAATTTAATAACCTTCCATTCACACATGCCCAATAAATGTAATATATAAGCAAAGTGAAAATTGACATAGTTTCCACTGGCCGTAGTCATTTTTAGTACAGGTTACGGAAATTAGAACTAAAAATAGATTAATAAACATAGATCAAAGAAAAAATGGGTGAGAGTTTATATATGCCGACAAAATCCATTAATTTTGCACGAAATAAGTTCAGTCATTTCGGGTTTTATGTTAAAAAAATGTCTAATTAACTTAAAATCGTACTTTTACCTTGATGGCACAGCAAAGAAATGAAAATCATAATAAATAATTCAATACCCCTGAATGGGGATCGAACCCATAACCGTCGCGTTACGGTCACACCATTATGCCCTTACGGCTTCAATATTTATATGGCTTATAAAAAATAAACATAATTTTCCTTCAAAGCTCTTATAAGCATCTTTGTGTATTAATTAGGCTAAATCTGGTAGGTTTAAGCATCACCCTCTTCGCACAGTCACGTTTCATTTGAGAGCTCAGCGTCGTGTGTTAACCTCCTCAACGAATGTGAGGCGAACGACAATCTCAGCACAAACAACTTGTTGAAATATCGATTTTCCGCATTCACCAGTGAAAATAACGGAAAAATTTACAAGAGCAATGTACAATCAGTCACGTTTACACTTTAATTGTCGAAATGTCGTTATTTTTTTATCTATATATATAAAAAATAAGGTGTCTGTCTTTGATTATAAAATAACCAAGTTTTTCCAAATGCTTATAATAAATTACAGGACACCAAAACACTTAAAACAATTAAAAGGTCTGCTTATCCGAGCTAATCTCAATCAATCTTTTTTTTAAAATATACTTACTTAAAAAATCATATAGTTCAAGCGGGCGAAATCACCATTATTATATTTTTTTATCAAATTAAGCTTATATATTTATTTAATGGAAAAGTAATTTAAAATTTTAAAACCGCAATCTATTTCTTTTCATATCTAGCAATTGTTAAGCTTATAAAAGTTTAATATAAGCTGTCACCGACGTTGAAGTCCACTTTAGAAACTAAGAATATTTTTTCCACAAACTGTGAATATAAAACATTTATATATATATTTTTTATATTTTTTTACAAATATTTATCTATTTATTTTATACATTTTCATTATTTGCTTATGTCATTACAGAATCCGTAGTAAAGAATTGCAGATGTACTCGTTTTAGAGCTTTAATTTTGTGATGTAAATACATAAAACAATATTTATTTTATATGTCATAGATATAGTTTTAACTTATTCAAATATATATATATATTTTTAGCTCCAAGCTGCACCTGGAACCTAGTGTTAAGATAGGCAGGCATTGCGTGTTGAGTGGCGTATCTCAACGCCGCGTTTTGCCTCGACACCAGAGCGAAGAAATGGAATTATAAATGTAAATAAATATTTTATTTCGTCGAATGGGGATCGAACCCACAACCAGTCTGGCAAAGACTGGCCTCTAATATTTATTATTAAATATATTCAATATAACAACAAGAAACAAACAATGTGCGAATTAGTTCTTGATTTAGACGCGGACACGTGGTCGATATATTAAGAATTAAACTTATTTCTATTGATATAAAGTTCAAATCTACAAGGAAAGCGTTTGCGAAATGAATAATAAAAAAATTCGTTATTTATTGCTCTGAAATCGCGTAATAAAATTGAATCAAAATTTATTTATGAATCGACAAGATATCTATTGACGTCAATACATAGAGAGAAAATAGAAACTATGAACGGAACTCATACTTCAACAATGCATTATAATAAGCCCTCCAATGATTTATCTACGTAGTTTACAAATAATACAATACGAAAATTTTTGGATTCTTTTTAGGGTTCCGTATCGCAAAAGGTGAAAACGGAACCCTTATAGGATTTGTTGTCCGTCTATCCATTATCTCGAGATCGCGTGAAGGTATGGCTGGGACCCTTGTCTCATCGTCGGAAGAGTGTTTCTTATTAATATTTTTAAATGTCTTTTCTATGACAATTAATATTTAAACATTTATTCTTCTTATATAATAAAAGTTTCAATCTATATATATAAAATCGAAAGGTCACTCACTCATCACGAAATCTCAGAAACTACATGTGCTAGGAATCTCAAATTTTGCATAGGAGTTACTTATAGGACGTAGGTGCTCGCTAAGACGGGAATTTGCAATATTCGATTTCTAAGGGATTGTTTTTGGGGTCGAAAGTTTGTATGAAACTTCGTTACTACAAATGCTAGGAGTGTCAAATTTTGCATAGACGTCACTAGGACGTAGTCATGGAGACAGAAATTGATAATAACATAGTTCACGCGGGTGAAACCGCGAGCGGGCCGCTAGTATTTTATAATTGTAACGCAATCATACATATGCATAATATTTACATATTTTTTCTAGTGGACGAGGTGAAAGAGGTATGTAGAGACCGTAGAGTTTGGCGCTCCGTTCTCTCTGACTACCCCCCTAGGGATAAAGCGTGAAGTTAAGTTAAGTTTTTATCTTTTCTAGTACTTTTCCTATAGGTTTTACACAAATAAAACTGTGGAGGACACAGTACTACAGTTAACTTGGCTAAAGCACTTCAAGTTACGCAAGGGGCTCGGGTTCAAGGTAGCCAGATGCTATGTTAAAATTTTGCTACAGAAATTTAATATGCTTCTAAGCTTGGAAATACCACTTGAAAGTATAACATTCTTATATTATTATGTTTAAATTGAAAAGCTATGAATTTAAGCGATTTATATTAAAATTGTAGAAGAGGAAGAAGATATAGAGGACAGACACAGCGTAAAGGCGCAAAGTTAACGCGACAGCTTATGGGTTCAGTTCCCATTCGACGAAATGATATACGAGTATTTAGTATTTTTATATACTTTGGCGGAAAATAGAGAGCGGAGTGTCTTAACAGTAGGCTCCTACCTTGCTCAATGAGGGATACAGCGTGAAACTAAAAAAAAATATATAACAATAATAAAATGTTAAAAAATAACAACTGGACATATTTTTGACATGTTCAGTATATAGTAAAAACTGAATATTCAAAAAAAATGTACGAGCACAAAAAAGACTATAGGATGTATATTAGAATAATAATCATTTAGTCAGTTCTTCATTTGTACCAAAAAAATATAATATTTTAAATAAAAAAATTATAGCAAAGACTCTTAGTGACGTTTATTAATGACAATACGACCAGAGAGAGTCTTAACTTATCCTACTCTACCGTATCAACTTTCGCACAACACAAACGTGGCCAATTTAACTTTATGCCTCTAAACTTTAAAACTGAATTCAAAATTCTAACTCATCCTCAACCTAAATCTGAAACTTTCAATTTAAATGAAAATTAGTACAAATCTCAACTATGTTTTAGATATTTTGGGAATAAAAAAATTAAAATTAAAAAATTTAATATAGCAGATATAAAAATAAAATAAAATTTTTTTTTTTTTTTGGTGGGTAGGAGTAAATAAAACGACACGTATTTTTTTGTGCTCTACAGTTAAAATTTGTTTTAAAATATAAATTACAAGTTAATTAAGTGAATTATGTGCCAGTAAATACATTTTACCTACCAGCTATTATATTCTAAAGTTTCAATACTAAATATATCATAGTTTATAAACCTCAAGCAAGTTTAATATATCACCTGGTGAACATCATGGAGTCTATAAAACAAACTCTAGATGAGCTAACTATTCATTTTCAAACAAAGATGAATGAATTTCAAGAAGAAATGAAGGGGACGGCTCCTGCTGTAAGTTCAACATCAAATTTAAGTTCACAATTTAGTGCATTTCAATCTTTTGTTTTGACTGCATTAGATAACTTACAACGACAAGTCGAATTATTATCAAGACAGCATGATGAATTAGAGATGCGCTCAAGAAAAAAGATTATTTTGTTGCATGGAGTCCCAGAGACACAGAAAGAGGATGCCGCTGCCTGTACTTCCAAAGTCCTAGTGGAGTGTCTTCAAATTCCTGAGTTTAGTTCAAGCTCTATTAGTCGATGCCATCGCCTTGGGCATTTTAGCTCTGACAAGCCACGTGCAATGGTTGTCAAATTTAAGGACAACTCGTTAAGGAACAAAGTTTGGTCATTGAAGACAAACTTAAAGGGGACAGGAGTGACTATGTCAGAATTTCTTACGAAATGTCGGCATAAGACTTTTCTGGCAGCTCGGCAACGTTTCGGTATAACTAAGTGTTGGACGCGAGATGGTGCAATTATCGTTTTAAGCGCTGACGGTGCCAAGCATCGAGTTACAAGTATGGATGAATTAAACAGGATACCGAGCTTGACCCCTGTACTACTTTCTGCCATTTCCACTGAGGTGAATGTTCCTAAATCCAGCAAAAACATAAACTCAAGGCCCAAAAGGTTAATTAAGAAATGAGCGCCTTCGTGTACAATGTTCCTGTGATATATTTAAGTACCAGTCTATTACATTAATTTTTAGTTATCAGGTTTATTGTACTTTGTATTTCTTTTATTTTTATTACTTGGCTGTTGTCAGTTTTAACTGAGAGTAGTTAATAATATTAATATTGAATATGTGTTTAGCTTGAGTGTATGTAGATTATACTTTGTTAGTTATAGTTGATATTTGTAATTGATTTGTGAAATGACAGCTGTCAGTTGACAGATAAGATAGTAATCATTGTATGTAATGCTGCGTTCAGAAATTAG
>JAEBDU010012174.1:0-12324 GCA_016802625.1 Heliconius numata | reverse complement strand
TTGATGATATGATTGCTGTTGTTAGCATTTAGTTTATAATTATTTCTTTCTGGATAGCTGGCAGGTTAGAGAGTGTATTATTATTTAACTCTTTATATATTATATTTATTAGTATTATAATTATATTTGCTTTTTGTATTATTATTTTATATACTTTTTTATTTTATTTTTTTATATATATATATATTTGTTTATTATTTATATATATTTAATATAATAATGTCTGATTTAAGTGACTATTTTTTATCTATGTCTTCATCGAGTACAGATAGTTTCCACAGTACAACAACTCCTTCCCTTAGTGTCGCTATTGATTCTTCTTTCTCAGATTCTCTAAAAAACTTTAATATTCTTCATATCAATGCTCAAAGTATTCCGGCTCATTATCCTGATATGCTTGCGTCATTTGAATCTCGTAACATACATGCCATCCTAGTGTCTGAAACCTGGTTAAAGCCCTGTTTGCCAAACACGTCCTATTCCTTACCTGGGTTTCGTCTGATTCGCAATGACCGAGTTGGTAAAGGTGGAGGTGGTGTTGCAATCTACCTACGTTCACATATTCCTTTTTCATTAATTAGTCTGTCGACCCAACCCCCGCTTCCTGATACCGCTGAACATTTGCTTATCGAGGTTACTCTTTCTTATACTAAAATCCTTTTAGGTGTATTTTACTGTCCCTCTCCTTCATTTAATTATTTTCCCTCCTTTGAAAAACTCTTAGAAAACCTTATTCCTAATTATAGTCACTCCATAATAATGGGTGATTTTAATACGTGTATATTAAAAGGTGACCATCGCACTCAAAAATTGCGGAGTATTATAAATTCCTGTAATATGCATATACTACCTCTTGTTGCTACTCATAATTTTCCTGGCTGCATTCCTTCCCTTCTCTACCTCATCATGGTCTCTTCCCCTGATTTCGTCTCAAAGCATGGCCAATGTTCTGCCGATTTATTTTCGTATCATGATTTACTTTATCTCTCTTACAAAATTCGTCCTCCTAAAGCAAAGTCGAGAATTCTTCTGCAGCGTAACTTTGGTGGAATGGATATTAGTCAACTGCGCGACGATGCGCGATTAATTGACTGGTCAACCGTCACTAGTGCTAAATCTATTGATTGCAAGGTAGATATTTTCAATGATTTAATAGTAAAGTTATATGATCACCATGCTCCTATAAGACCTGTCAGATTGAAACATTTACCAGCGCCTTGGCTTAATGAAGAAATTAAATTGCTAATTGACAAAAAACACAAGGCAAAAACTAAGTTTAAAATGAATGGGACCGAAGCGAACCGTATTAAATATAATAAGGCTAGAAATCGCTGTAATACATCTTGTAGGGACGCTAACCGCCGCCATATTCATAAATCAATCGGAAACGGCGATACTGCAAAAACATGGAAATTTCTTGAATCTCTTGGAGTTGGTAAATCTTCTTCTAACAATAATTCTTGTAAATTTGATTTAGAGCTTCTTAATAAACATTTCTCATCTTTCGATGCCCCTGAAAGTGTCAATAAAGTAAAAATACTTAACATTCTTTCATCCTTACCAACCCAAAATTTCCCACCGTTTTCTTTTCGCTCATTCACAGAACGTGATGTTAATAGAACTATTCTGTCTATCTCTTCGAATGCTGTCGGTACTGATTGTATTAGTCGCAAGATGATCCTACCTATCCTAGATATTATTACTCCTGTCTTGACCCATATCCTTAACTATTCTACCACTGTTAATGTATTTCCAGAAGCGTGGAAATGTGCACAAATAATTCCTCTTCCAAAAAAATGTAATCCTGAGCATAATGCTGATTACCGTCCCATATCTGTTCTACCGTTCCTTTCCAAAGTCCTTGAAAAACTTATCCACACCCAACTAAATACATTCATAAACAATCATTCCATCCTAAGTCCTTTCCAATCTGGTTTTCGTCCAGGACATAGTACTACATCTGCGCTAATTAAAGTTACAGATGACATTCGACGAGCTATGGATAGAAAGCAACTCACAATTCTCGTACTTCTTGACTTTAGTAGTGCTTTTAACAACGTCGATTACGACATTTTGTTGAGTTTGTTGCGTTCTATTAATATATCTCCGTCTGTGATTGACTGGTTTCAAAGTTACCTTAAAGGCCGTAGACAGCGCATTCGCATTGAGGAGAAGGTCTCTTCATGGTGTGCTATCCAGGCTGGGGTACCTCAAGGTGGTGTTTTATCTCCATTACTCTTCGCAATTTTCATTAATTCTATTACTAATCGTATTTCGTGTCCCTATCACATGTATGCAGATGATATCCAAATTTATAGCCATTCTACTCTAGATAACTTGTGCAATTCAATTAATATTATTAACAATAATCTCCTTTCAATTGCGGACTGGAGTAAGTTTTATGGCCTTAAGGTTAACCCCATAAAATCGCAAGCAATATTAATAGGAAGCCCTAGCATGATTGCACGGGTTAACTGTGATTATCTGCCATCGATAACCTACAATAACACTGTTATCCCATATTACAGTACAGTCAAAGATCTTGGAATTCATCTAGACCAAACGCTTTCATGGTCCGTACAGATGACAAATGTAAGCAAAAAAATTCTTCGTACCTTAGGCTCTCTCCGACGTCTTCGTTCTGTTTTACCTATTCCCACCAAAATTATGTTAGCAAATTCTCTTCTTCTCTCAATTCTCGACTATGCGGACGCAAGCTATCCTAACTTAACCGAGGACTATGTAAACAAACTTGAACGACTTCAAAATCTTGCTATTCGGTTCATATTTAACTTACGAAAGTATGACCATGTTTCCGAATTTCGTTTGAAGCTCAAGTGGCTCCCTATCCGTTGTCGCCGGAATCTACGTATACTTTCAATTCTGTACTGTGTGTTATTTACCCATAAGTCTCCGCCTTATTTAAGGGAAACTTTTGAATTTTTAGGAGCGCATACAAGTAGGATGAGATCTACTAAGAATCTCTCTTTAAGATACCCTACCTACACAAGTAAGTTTTATGAGAACTCGTTCGTGGTACGAGCGATAAATCTTTGGAACGACTTGCCACTTCCTATTAGAGGTTCCAAATCTTTACGTATATTTAAAAAATCTGTTAAAGAGTATTATCTTAAGACCTATTCTTAAGACGTTTGAGTATTCTATTATATGACATCAATATATATTATATATGTATATCATTATGTATTAGTCTATTATATTACTTTATATATTGTACTATTTTATAAATATTTGTGTATTAAGTTTATGTATTAGGATAAATTATTATTTACGTATGTTTGTTTATCTGCACCACCCACTATTTGTTTTAAATTTTATGTCTCCTAACCTCAAGGTTGTCTGGAAGAAATCGCTAATTAGCGATAAGACCGCCTTTGTACTTCACACTATGTTATTAGCTTATAAGTACTAGATGTAGTTTGTAACTTTGTTTTCTTCTGTTTGTGGTGTACAATAAAGTATAAATAAATAAATAAATAAATAAAAATACCCGTAGTAGTAGGAATTGTATTTAATATATATTTAGACTAGTGAACCCGAACGCGGCTACGCCCGCTTGTACTATACGAATATGTATTAAATATATTTATGGAATTATTTTCAGTTTTCAATAGAGAGATGCGTTAAGCAAGCTCATTTTGGGTGACGTTTTCTAACAACAAACTTTGCAAATCGTTGCTTAGCAACGGCGGTTGTTATTAACATGGCGGAATAAATTGCACGTCAAATTAATAAGTATTTTAATATATTGGTATATATCGATAATATTACAAATATGAGAAAAAAAGTATCCTACGTTCATCCCGAGACTCTCAAGTATCTCTATATGAGTATTTAATCACAATTAAATTAGCGGTTTGGCCCTGATTGCGTAAAAGACCGACAGACAGACATACAGACAGACAGACAGACAGTCGTATTTATAATATAGGTATGGATAATCCACAACTAGAATACTTCATAAGTTATTGCCTTATTTCTCTTAAAACTTTAGTCACTATCCCAGGCTTAAGCATCCTTCATATTGAAATCTGGCTGAAACAATGTATGTGAAACAATGTTGCTTACAAAGAAATATTCGAAAGTTTTATTAAGAACTGAAATATTTTCGTATGATATAGGATAGTACTTTCGATCTGTAATACTTTTACCACATTTTTATAGTTTCGAAGATAATTCTGGGGTAGAGACTAGTCTCTATCTTTCTTTATACATCTTAAAGTCTTTCCACTGTTGCAAATTATTTCATAGGTGCTAATAGTGCAAAATTTGCTTCATATCGATATGGAAGCTTCACATATGGAAGCACTGTAATAGGCTTGTATTGCTATTCTGATTTTTTCTTCGAAATCTATAATTCGGATCTAAGTAACTAATCTGTAAGCAATCGGTTACTGAAGCAAGAGAATAGGATGGAAGACATTAAGGATTTTATATAATGTTTGGAGGGTTCCTAATGTGGTTCCATTATAAGCAACTCTAACGCAAATACTTAAAAAAAAAAACTTTTCGATCTAATGATAAATATGAAATTCAAATTCTTTTTGTAAATCTGTACTAAGCCCTAATCGATACCTACATAAGAGAATGTCTGACCAAACCCATGTCTAAAATAAAATGATCAAAAGAACCATTCAGCTGTAAAATATATAAGTCAGTGTAGGCATCTAATATTAAAGAAAAGACGCCTTTTACGCTTGTAAAAATTATATACATTTTTTATATATTATTAAATATATATTTTTATTTAAATATGCTGTATTTTTATTTTTGGGAAGTATGTTCAGTAGAGATGGAAGTTACGAGGTGGATGCGGGAAGGCGTATTCCTGCTGGTAACAGGGTTAACGGTGCTTTAGCCGAATTGGTGTTTTTGTTTTTGGTGTTAAGTGGTGGTACTGACGCTGCTATAGGGCAGAGAAACGAGGGTATTACAGAAGAAAAATGAAAGAAACGTACATCTCTCGACCTTTTTAACAATAAGAATTTTAATTTTTAAGCTCTAACAAATATTACATATTAAGATTATCTTTTATGTTCATATTATTAATTAGTAAGGTTTCGCTTTATAAATCCAGGTAAACAACACTAACTATATGGAATTCATTCATAGTCACGTTTTCGTATAATAAACACATTTGTATTCCGATAATATTACTTGGTTTATATTCGGTGACATACAATTTTTTTTAAATATTAAATAAAATATTTGTTATTGTATTAGGTTCCTCTTACATATAAAAACTATATGGATACATAGAAAATATCTTACGACTTCAAACGTGGTTTTCCAATATATGTCAATAACTGTTTCTTCACGTGTCTTCCAGACTGTTCTTCATTTTGAGTTCGGTTTATCCATTAAAGATATTGCTTATTATAAAACACTGGATATTTAAATTTATCTGAATAAACATAAATGAAGAAATGCATAAGGAAACTCTCTAAAAACACAACACAACATTAGAATAAAAGTGAATCATTATTTACTAATATTTTCATTTTTTTTACTCTGGTACCAAGGAAAAAGCCTCGAAAAATTCGGCGATTAGTGAGGAACGGAGAGTCTTAACACAAGATTCGCTCTGCCTGGTACTAAAACAATAATAAAAAATATTTTTACTAACGTTCTAGAAATATTAGATCTATATCATCGCGGATCGCATATATCTATAGTGCAAATGAAATATTGCTGGCATCAATTTTTCACCGCTTGTTAGTTAGAAATGACCTTTGTCATTCGTTAAAATTACTCGATGGAATTTTATATATTTATTGTTCTTTTATTATTTTTTGTATTTTTTTTTGAAGTAAAATTTTTTTCAGTTGTAATCTTCAGACATTATTTCTTTAGGTAGACTAATAAAATATGGAGAAAAAATAAATGTTATATCCGAATATAAACTTACACAATATTTATCCTACAGTAGTCTCGTGTTAGACGCATTACTTCGCTAAAGCAAGCAAAACAGAGAAAAAACTAGTGAAAAATATTACCATAATTTCAGAGCCGCCATTTCTTATTTAGATATTTATGAATAGTACAATAAATATAAATAAATTTAATTAGTTATTTGTTGTATATATTCGTTCTCTGAAATGCAAACATAAAATAGCAAAACGTCGCTAGAATAAGTCTCGTTAAATGATAAAAGTTACTAATAAAGCCAATGTCACTTATTATATAATTTTACATGTAAATATGATAACATCAACTTCACGCTGTATCCCGCATGCAGCAGGTCAGGCAGAGGGAACATAGTGCTAAGACACTCTGTTCCCCACCTTCCGCCAAAATCTGGAGGCATTGCGTGTTGTGTGACGAAACTGAACGCCGTACTTTGTCTCGACACCAAAGCGAATAAAATGGAAATATAAATTATAATAAATTTTCAGCTTCTCGAGGAAATCGAATCCACAACTAGTCGATATTACAGTCACACTTTGTACCCCTGTGCCTCTCGGCCTCTTCTGGCCTCGATTTTTTTCTACTATTGAATAGTAAATAGTACGGTGTTCAGCGTTATTTGTTTTCTAATGTTATCGAAACGTTTTTTATAGGTTAAGGAAAGTCAATAGAACGACTAAATAACACCGATTGTACATTGTTTGCATTCTTTTAATATCAGCAGTATTTTTTTATTTCATTCTGTTTCTTGTTTTATAGTATTTAGGCGTGCCAGTTACAGTTTTTTTTATCACTAATAATGGCATGCCAGTGGCAAGTCATTCTAATATCCTCTCTTCTATTTAAAGATTACCTTTACGGTACCTTCGTGTCTTCTCCAGTCAGCGTGATATTAGCGAAGTGAAGGCTTTGGAAAACTATAATATATTTATTTATTTATTATTTAGCAAATATAAACTTTCCCACTATCGGGATTTGAAGCTACAGCCATTGCGCTCAATACATCCCAACTACGCTATAATTTAATATGTGGATTTTATTATTCATTTCAATACAAATCATTGTAAGTTTTTTGGAATTTTAATTTTTCTTAAATAACTCTTTCCTACTTATGTTTGTAACTAGCATTAAATATAAACCGATTACATTACTGTTATTATCTTTTGTTTCATTCGCGATGTGCTGAGACCTAGTATTTAGGCAAAGGATTACAGATATACAAGAAAAATATATCTCTATACTTACGAATATATATGGATACTAGCGACCCTCTTGCGGCTTCGCCCGCTTATACTACTGGTTTATTCATATATTGTATGTTTGCAAAGCACTTAAGATAATGTGAAAATTAATTAAACTCTAATGCAACCCGCATTTTCGTAGTTTCAATAAGGATTTTCCAATTGTTTTACACAGCAAGGATTTTTTAGTAGGTACCATAATTTTAAATCTGTGCTACTAACCTTTTCAAGTACTTATTAAAATATATTTAAATGACTATTTTTAGATAGTTAAATGAGTACCTACTAATAACTACTACACAATATATGAAACCAAATATATCGCACTGAAATAATACATTCAACTCCAATTATCCAATACGTGCAAACGCATCTAAATCTTCGTTGCTATAGAGGCAGACGGGTTTTTTTTTTCGAGCTTGTGGTAAATTCTGTCCCTTGTGAAAAGCAAGCACTACGTGGCTGCCTGTGAGGTAAATTAAATAGAATGCATCGGCCGGGAATCGAACCCGGGCTGCCCGCGTGGCAGGCGAGCATTCTACCACTGAACCACCGATGCGTGTAAGGCAGGCGGGCTTATTAAAATGAAAAACAGTAAAAGACAGTTTGATCTACATTAAATGGCCAACGTAACTAATATACTTATTTATATGCTCAAGTAAGGGATAAGTGAAACTTGAGTAACATACAGCTGATGTGTCAACGGCGGGATGTGTCAATAATTAAATGCGTTTTTCTGTAAAACTATTCGCAATTTCGAAATAGTGCAAAAAGCAAATTTTATCTTCGTTTAACGTAGAAAATTAATAAAGTATTTTAAAGGATAAGGATTAATACCATTATGCAAAAATATGACTCACAATAAAAAATATATTGAAATTATTATTTTTGACAGAAAAATGATCACTACACGTTATTCTTAAAAGATACGAATATGCCGTCGCGGACTTTTTTATAGATCTTATTAAGAGGAACAATACTCCAGTACATTTTTTTCATGTAGTACTTACCAATAAAGCAGCGCATGCGCGAAAGTGTCTCAACGGGTAGGTTTTTTAAAATATGCAAAATTAAATGTATATTTTTCAATATTTCTGAGAGATTTTCTTAATATTTTTTCCCGTAAGAACCTTCTCCTAATAATAACAAATACAACAAAAAAAGAATTAGTGAAATCGGTCCAGTCATTCACGCGTGATGCCGTGACCAAGGAAAACGGGTTTCATTTTTATATATATAGATGTACAGTACGGCTGTCAAGTTGTGGCCGCCCTATATTTAATTTACTGCTCAAATTTTCCTGAGAATATCTAACTTGATGGTGGCCACAACTCATTGGCCGCACTACATGTATGTATTTAACACAATGACTGCATAATTTCAATGCATGAATTACTTTCAGAGAGAATGAAGTAAGCAGACAATAAACCATAGAGCAAACTGTACAAAAGATATTTTTAAATACATAGATAGACATTATGAAAATTCAGCTATTTTATTATTTAGCCCTTTTTTATATTAAGAGATACAGAGTTTCATAATAATATTCTTTGTATTTTTAGGTCATGTAAACGAACAAATAGAGATGAAGCCAAAAATAACGAATTGTGGACTTCTTTTCTATGTTTGTAGTACTGATATATTATTATGCGAAATAGCAGAAACGGCTTTTGATATTTCTCCCTCGAGTACACTATCTTTTGATTTATTTGGAAAACAAGAAACAATATATAAAAATGTCTATTGAATTTAACTTGGGTACTAAAATAAATATCTTTGAACAATTCCCCCGTCGCTGACCCCAAATCCTGTTGAGGCTTAAGTATGATGATCAGTCGAGTAAAGAATAAACATGCTTCTAAGTTCCAAATAAACAGACGAATTGGCAGGGAGGTTGAAATTCAGATAAAATGTGGCATAAATTTTATATATATATAAGAATAGAACCGACCACTACTAAAAGCGAGCTTGACTATTTAAAAGTCATGTCTAGGAAATAAAAGATATATTTAGAGACATTTTTTTTCAGTTTTTTGCTGTATGCGGGATACAGCGTACATGTAGCAGTGTTAAGACACTCTGCTTCTCATTTTCCTTCAAATTCTGGAAACATTGGGTATGGAGTGGCGGATCGATGCTGCGCTTTGCCTCAACTCTAGAGCGAAAAAATGAAAATAATAATAATAAATATTTAAAATTTCCTCGGGTGGAAATTGAACCCACAACCTGTCTCACGCTTGTAGCTGCTCCACGACTGGCCACTTTTTACGGCAATACAAACAAAAACAATATATCGATATTTCCAACGTAATAATAGAAAGATCATTTAGCTAACCTCCATTATACAAAAAAATATCTTTATCTTTGAATACGCCTTTGATAGAAGACTGTGGTAGTAAAACAAATAAATTATGTTTACATTAGTTTATCATACGAATGTTATCAGTGACTTTTCCTTGCAGGTGAAACGGACGAATGGAGAAAAACCAGTTGAAGAAAATTTTTTAGAGTTCCTTGCACGATCCATAAATACTCTTATAGACTGCCAATGTTTACTTTCCTCGCCTTATCATTTGATAAGTTAGAACACAAGCCGCGATCAAACAAGCCTTATCATGGTAACGTTCTCACTGCTGACACTAACCAACTCTGCAGAATCCAGTCCAGTAAGGCGTGGTGCGCAAAAAACTAGAACTCTCCGCGATGGAAGGAACGAATGGACTAAATACGCGAAACAACAGATAAATGTGAATTAGTTTACAATTACAAACCAAAGCAAATAATTTCTAGTCGGAAGTTTAATATAAGTAGTCAAGCTGGAGGATCTACAGACCTTGATCCACGATGAGGTGGGAGACGATGCGAGTGAGGAGTGCCTGGCGAGGAATATTAATGTGTCCCAGAATTATTGTCCTGCGTACTTCGATGGGCTGCTATGCTGGGATCCGACCCCATGGAACACGCTGGCTATACAGAAGTGCTTCAGCGAGTTCCATGGTGTACAGTACGATGATACGCGTAAGTTATTTATTATCTTTATATATATAATATAAAGTATATAGAATGTATGAAAAGTATCATAAATTTTAATAAATTAGATATTTATCTTTGCAAATATTTCATATAAATAAATAATGTTGTAATGTATGTGACGTGATATTAAAATTATATTTAAGTTTTATATATTAAATATAAATATAATGACTAGCTTCCACTATTGGAGCGGAGAGAGAGACAACTCTCTCGAGAAGAGACTCTTAACACAGGTAGCCTAGTTTTAAGACATTCCACTCACCAGAGCGAAGAAATAAAAATATTATATATTCCATTTCCTCGAGTGGGAATCGAACACACAACCTGTCGAGTGTACAGTCAAACACTTATGGCCCTGCGCCACAACTGGCTTCTATTTATACATTTTCATTTTATATAATAAATATATTATAGAAATTAAATATATAAGATTTAGCCATATTGAGGATATAGTGAATTAAATTTACAATGGCCTGTATTATTGTTTGTTTGGAGAGATTAGTGCGGAGTTATTTTCATGACGTCTGTAAATGTTTATAATGAGCGGACATAATCTTGCGTGAAATTGCGAAATCGTCTCGCTTAATTTAAACCTATTTTTTAGCGTCACCCTGTATTCCTTATATAGTAGGGTAGGTAGAGGAAACGTAGTGTTAAGATACTCCGTTCCTCATTAAGGCATTAAGTTGCGTGGAGGAAGTCAACGCCTCGTTTTGCCTCGACAGCAGAGCGAAGAAAATAGAAATATTCGTATGAAATATTTATTTTTTGAGTGGGAATCAAACCCACAACCCGTTACATTTACAGTCACACTTTGTTTGTTTAAGCCTATTTATATATTATTTTTTAAATTTTTACAATACTTTTTAGTATATAATTTTTTGTTGAATATATATTTAATCTCAACTATAAAATCATTAGGTAAGAAATGTTTCACAAAACTGATAACGAATCTTGAAGTAAGTAGTATTCTTATTTATATTATAAAAAAATATTAAATTATAGCATTAATTATGATGCTGAAGAATAATTATTTGCATTCTCCAGATACGCGGCTACCGATACGGAAATTATATTTATTTAACATTTTATACAATTTGAAATATATAAAATACG
This sequence comes from Heliconius numata, assembly GCA_016802625.1. NCBI lineage: Eukaryota > Metazoa > Arthropoda > Insecta > Lepidoptera > Nymphalidae > Heliconius > Heliconius numata. Next base: position 1,006 of record JAEBDU010012174.1, on the reverse strand, counting down.
ACGGAGAGTTTCGCTAATCCAACTCGTAATGTCTCCTACACTAGAGTAGAGAGAGGGAATCTGGGAACCTAATGTTAAGATATTCAGTTCTCATTAGACTCTTCCGTTTCTCATTTTATTAACATTTTAGAGACTAGGAGAAGCATACGACTGTAAATGCAACAGGTAGTGGGTTCGATTCCTACTCGAGACAATTAAATATTTAAAATTTTCGTGTCCTCGCTCTGGTAACGAGGCAAAGCGCATTGTTTAGCTCCGCCACTCAACACTTAACGCAACCACAAATCGGCGGAAGTATCTTAATCATATTTTCAAAAATAAATATATTAATGATATCAGTTCAATTCAAACCATACAAGAAGTCTATCGAGTCATATAATTTTAAAATTCTTAATTACTATTTAGATGCTATAGCTATATTAGATTATCTTTATTTCCATTCTATCTTTTTAAGTCAAGGTTCATGTCACATGAATGAAATTATCTTTGCCATTAAACCTGAGCAATTAGGCAAATGTGCATTAAAGAAGTTAACCTGAAAAGATAGTATAAGAAATAGTAGAAACTAAAGATTTTTAGCTTTTTGAATATAAATATATTTCTTTTATCTTTTGTAAAATTGTGCATTTTATTGTACTGAGATTATTTATCTTACGTTCTTTACTTGCTTAATAAATAAAATTAATAAATAAAAACAAAATTACGTTCATTTCGTTTTGTATGGACAATAAATAATATTATAGAATTATATTACTTTAAAGTATTAATATGGGAATTATTTGCATCTAAATACTAAACATTAAAAAATATAATCTTTAAATTAGCTAAATAATCTATAGGCATAATTATTATAGTACTTTTTTTAATTATGAAAGTATTATATATTACTAATTTAATACTTCAAGTACACTTTACCAATGATCTCTATATATAATAAATAAATTAATTTTTAACAAAAAGAAAAACCGACTTCTAACAACGAACTAAAAAGTGAAAAATAATTATA
>JAEBDU010012173.1:117542-168404 GCA_016802625.1 Heliconius numata | reverse complement strand
TTCCACTTATAACCAATCAATTAATGGTTATTTTATCTCAGTTTTTTGTCATAGCTAGCCGCGTGCTCTCGTGAAAGTGAACAGATGGCATCAAGGTGTTTGTTATAAGCCATTAGATAACTATATTAATAGACGTGTTTGTAGCTTTTCTGTTAAATTATTTGATATAAAGTTTATATTTATAGTTGGCGTTAGAGTTTCCAATCCCGCAGCTAGAAATCAATCTCGGTATTGGGGGTATGGGAATTTTCAAGCGCGAGTTTTCACTTGTTCTTAAAAATATATACAAATACTCAGCTTTTAAGCATAATAAAATTTATTTAGACAATACAATTATGATTTCGTCCAAGTCTCGTAAATTAGGGGGTGGGCTTGAAGGATACGACGCTTGCTTAATATTTCTAACCCTATTTTCTTAAGACAAATGAGGCGGCAACTTTTATTATAAAATGAAGATCTATTATTTTGTTTTTTTTAAAAAATACTTTAAAGGTGACCGTAAATTATATTAAAATGTAACTCTGTCAGGGCGAGTTTATATTTTTGTATATTATAATTTCAAACCTAATATTAAGCCAGTAGTATATAATAAGAAAATATAATATATAATAAGAAAATATGTAAAAGCTTCACGTTGTAGTCCGTATATAGCAGGGTGGTTTGAAGGAACCTACTCTTAAGACATTCCGCACTTCGAACCACGAATTTTTCGAGATATTGCGTGTTGAGTGACGGAGCTTAACTCGCTGTGCCTGCCTACCCAAGCGAGGAATTGAACCCCCAGCCACTGCGTTTACAGACAAACGATGCGATGTGCTACTACGGCCCCAGAATTGTGAAAGATAGGTACCTAATGGTAAACAGGAATAAAGAAAACTAAAAATTTCTTTTTCTGTGACTAGTCTTGACATATTACTTTATACATATAATAGTTAGTTTATACATATATCCATAACCTACTCTCGATATGAGGACAACACTAATTGCAGCATAGAACAAAATGAGCATAATTAAAAATAAATAGGGGAAATGGGGAAAGTAGGTCCTGGGTCCTCACTGATGTTTATTATCTCGGTTAAAATGAAAGTCACCACATTTGAAAATGTCGCTCCTACATTTACTCTATCATTATGAATACAAGTAATGATATTCTACGATACATAATATAAGAGAGAATTGAAAAATCCTCGCAACTGATACGAAGGAAAAAAAGTATTTTTTTTGATGCTGTATCCCAGCTGTCCTGCCAGCCAGCCCTGGATTCTTGCAGAATTTTTTCTTCAGCTCGTAGTATTGCCATTGGATGTGGTGTGCTTGAGGATTCAAAATTTTTATGAACCCTTGCGGATTATCCTACGAATACATATATCTATATGGGGGTGATCATGTGGGGCTTATCAAATCTTATCAGTTTGAGTTTATCCACTGTATCTTCACACACAACTGACTTCGAAACATACCAATTCTTGACATCAAAGATGTATTCCGTCACCCTAACACCGGTGCTTCTGTTTATTTGCTCAAAGTATGCTAAGCCCTTTGGCTTACATAATCTTTTATGTCTTTAAATAATCTAATGTGTAAACTGCAAGAACCGAAAATCAAAGATCTGATTAAAATTATTAGTTTGTACGATATGAAAAGACATGTGGCGGCAAATATTTTTACAAAATAAATAAAAAGTAGAGATTTAAATATTCCAGCACTATTTCCTTTCTGTCCTAATTAAATGCAGGATATTCGTAAACCTAAAAAAATTGGAAATGGCTCGCCAAGTATACAAATTTAAAGTCAAATCAGCACCCGTGACATCCTGTTAAGATAATAATATTAACTTGTCCCTTACAAGTGTATATTAAGAAATCAGAACTATAAAACCCCATAATTGAGAGGCACAAGTAGCTTCCGTTAGAAATAATTAGGCACTTAGAAAAAAACTGGCATTAATTAAATAAAATCTGGGAAATGTAGCGAAGCGTGATATGTCACGGGCGGCGGAACAGCTCGTTACCCATAGAGACCGTATTCATAATGCGTACAGTATATAATTTAACAAGAATACTTCATACAGAATGGTTCAAACGTTATTAAATGTTAGACTTTTACGTTATTTTACGATATACCTATATCTTTATTTAACATTCATTAATTATAGATTAATATTTTGTCTTCAATTGCAAAAGATATCTTATATTTGTTTAATATAAAAACTTACAAAAATAACATTTTGTTAAGATAGGTATTAATTATGTATAAAAATAATAATGTAATTAATATATGATAAGGAAATTAGGTATCCTAAAATATAAAAGTGTGTCTGTAGAGGTAATAGTAGCAATAAAAAATATATAAAAAAACTTCAAATTATTTTTGGATAATTTAGTCACGCTTATGTCCCTTAAACTATTCAAAAATCCATTTTAAAATTGTCCTGGTTAAAAATTTAAACATTCGAGTATGTCCTCTTGTTTAGCTATCAAAATTAATAACTTATACTAACAGATTAATAGAAAACAGATAAAATGCAATCTCACGAAGAAACAATATTAATAAGGTACCTTATATTGAGGGCACATTCGTAAGGCAGATGGAGATTGAAACATGTATTATGCAGCTTCCTAGCGCTGAACCGCGGAATGATCTGAGTAAATAAATATAGGCTAAGTACTCACATGGCACAGTGGGTTACGTAACTTCTTACATAATATTTACAATGCGAAGGTGCTTTCATCCTATTTCCTACAAAATGTATGTAAACATTCTCATGATATGGAATGTGTTATAGAAATGTGTGAATAATAAATATTTTAAACAATATTGGAGATCAAACAACAACAGTTAAGCAACAGTTTGGGCACGATGGACATTAAAGTTGCCAGCTTAGTAGTTCATTATCTGGAGGTAAACCTGGATGTAGTACTAGGTCATTCTTATCATAAAAATGCTTCTTAAAATTGAGCTAACTTGTAACATTTGATCACCTTAGAATGGCATTCACCATATATATTAAGAATGAAGCTTAAGCTTAAGCAACTTAAATAATTAATTTAAAATTAATTCCATATTTCAAAAATATACTCTGGTAATAACTATCATCTTTTGTTTAACAAATAGATTTGTATTTTTTTATAATATATTTGTTTTCGTAATTTTTTTTAATAAAAAAAATAGATCCGCGATACATACTAAAACATACGAGATTGACATTTCGCATTCAACGTTTTTACATGACAAAGTGAAACTCGCGCCACCGGCACCGTAAAGGTGCACGGATTTCAAAATTAAAAAATCGATCCTTTGTTATACAATCGTTACAATAGATGAAAATACAATTTTTAATTTCGTATTCAAGTACCTAGCTAGCTCTAGTATTAAAAACACGCGTTCTTTGAAATTAATTAGTTCCATCAATCATTTATGAATGGTGACAGTCGGCGTCGGCCCACTGGTTTTAAAAAGGCTAACCATGCACTCTAATTTTGTAACTTGATTCAGAATTGCATTGTGCATCCAACCCTTCTGTTATGGAGGAGTTAAAAAGAGAAGTATAGATCACGCCCGGACCCTGACTGCTGGGCGGAGACACGTGGCGATAATATTTGGTGTTTTTGATAACGGTGTTTTGGGTTTGGGCGTGATTGCATTCAAATAAGAATAACTGTGGTAGCATTAATTTAAGTATAAATGTTAATTTTAAATATTTTAAATTGAATTGAATTAGGTAAGTATTAAGTGCAGAATTTTTCTTAAATTGCACTTAAATTGAAATTTAAATTTCTTTATTTATATCTTTTTATATATATTATAATGGTTTCAAATCTCATTTAGTGCGTTTATTTCAAAAGTTCTAAGTGTGACGTTGGATTTCTACTTGATAATAACTATGTATAGAAAAAATATTATATAGTGGAAAACAAAGAGTAGTGTCACTTTACCCTCACCTCCTCTCTGTACATTTAGAAAAATTCAGGCCATGTCTGAATAAAAAAAATAACATATTATTCACTCTAACACAATACTCGCTCGCGCCACTACAATATTACAGAGAGAATCCATTTGTTAATAAACATTATAATAAACCTGAACGTCGCAGCCGTCACTATTTTCTCTTTTTTCTGTCAAAAAGCGTGTGTCGTCATATGTATGATGATATATTAGCATATGTAAGGGTGTCGGGAGATCTGTTATACACATTCATCAAAATGCAGGGTTGAGTTGACCTTTGGGTCTTCATGCTGGATGTTTTGACGGTTGATGGTCGATTTTAGTATGGGGTTCGGAGACTTTATTTCGCCTTTTTGTAGTTAGAATTTTTGTATTATTATAATAAAAATTTAAAGTATTATATTTTATTTTGTTTTATAATACAAGTAAAACTTTTAGCTTATAAACATTTTTAGTGTTTATATAATAAACTAGGCAAAATTATACTTTAAATAATGTTTGAATGTTTATATTATGTCACACGAACAATGACTTCACTTGAAGTATCTCTTTAGGCAAGATATTATCAATGGATTCATTCTTAGAAAGACTTTTGTTAGTAGGTATTTAGTTAATATAAATACTTAGTATTAATTGTAAGATTAGTATAGATTTTAAAGAAAAATACTGCATTTTTTAAGGTACCCATAATTAAGGAATATTATTAAATAAAAAAAATGAAATTATCACATTAAAATAAACAAAAATTGAATTAATAACATTTACATGATTATTTTAAACAAGTAGATGCAATACCAATTTTATTTTTGTACTGATTTAAAAATATAAAACACGAAGTTATACAAACAAACAAGAGGGATCGTTTTTTTTATTATTATGAATAACGTATAGAAATTCATTTGACATGACAATGCGCGGGCACCTCTTTTGTACGAATTCTGATTTGCATTATGACATTTGCCGGTGTAAAGTCTACTCGATGAATAAAATACTCAACTCCCTAGACTATAATATAAACAAATATGTTTATTTAATATTATCTAAATAATATTATCAACAATAAAAATATTGAACTTAATTTTATTGATAACTGATAAATAAAACGTAATTTTTTTATAATATTCATAATTTGGATTATTTCATTAAACTTTGTGTGAAATTAAAGTTAAGTCTAAAACTTTTAAAAAATGCGTGTGTATTTTAGTGAACAAAAATGTTCATATCTTTAGTCAGTCAATTGTTTATTCAAAAATGTTAACTATAGAATAAAAAGCCTTTTAAAATTATACTCCTTAAATTAAATTAACAAAATAAACAATAAAGATATTATTTTTTCAATCCAATTTATAATAATTATAAATGCATTGTATGTATTTTCTATACAATAAAAGTTAAATTCAGAAAAGCTTTCCCAATTATGTTACAAAATGTATAATGAACTTTACAAGCATTGTTTTGACGGTGAGAAAATATAACCCTAAATTATTGATATTGTATAATCTGTTCATTATTTGTATTGTGGTACTGTATACTGTGGTACTGTACATTCTTAAGTTTTTAATTTGAAAGGTTAATTATTATTTTTTGTACTCTTATGATAATGTGAAACTTAAGTATTTATAAAGGTTTAGTTTCGAATTTGATTATATTAATTAATTTTACACTTGTAAGAAAGGTATTACATTTTTGTGAAGAGAACAATATGTAGGTGTAAATTGAAATCTTTTTTTTTCTATATTATATTTGAACCTATCACCTAGGTACTCGTGACACATCACGAGTTTTTTTTTCTTAAAAAATACTAAAGTTATACGTAAAATAATATTACCCCAAATTTTATAATGCAAATATATTATGTAAATATTTTATTAATAATTGGGGCTTCAAAGGCCCGCACTTAAACACCGCTCTCGAGTTTGACATCGATTTATAAATACGGGCCTAAGTATCTATAATAAAAGATAATAAATAAATATTTTTTTTATTAAAATGTCTACGCACTATTGTACGATTTTTTAAATTTGTAGGATCCGATGAAACAAAGTGAATGGAGAACGGTGTGTCTTGACACTTAGTTGTCTCTGCCCAAGTGCCCAAAACGCTATGCTGATTAAAATGTGAGACTCAAGTATTTTTTAGTCAAATATTTTTTATTATTTAAAAATAACTTCCATAGATTCTAGGTGCCGTGAAATTTCTATATACGCAACAATACCGGTTCAACATTGAACAATGGAATGCTGACTATATTGGCGTTAGCGAAAACTTTGCAAATAGTTTTTTGTGACAAAACTCTACGCCCCTTTCAACTGACGGCGGGTGAAAATAAAATACGTTGTTACCGCCTTTGTCTTTCTATTTGTTCTGTCCTGTTACAATTTACCACATGTTTGTTTGTTTCAAAAAAATATAAGGATAATATTGATATTTATAATGTACTTAAAATGTTGATTTTGGCAACTAGTTTTGCAACTAGACTGCTAAAAAGTGTAATAGATAAAAATATGTTAATTAGGACAGTAAATATCGGATTTTATTGTAATTTAAATTATATAGAAAAATTTTGTTGTATAAAATTTGTTCTAAAATAATTGTAAACAATAAAAAAGTTTGCTTTTATTGTTTAAAATTATTTTAGAACGGTCTACGGGTTACTTGTAATCGTTTAAAATGTTATAAAAAGTATTTATTTTCCTTCACGTTGTATGCCACATATAGCAGGGTAGGCAGAGGGAAGTGTCTTAATGGGAACGGAGTGTTAAGGCACCCAATTCCCATTAAGGTACTTCCGTTCCCCTTACTCCGCCGCGCTTCTTTTATTACATTAACAATTTTAATCCTATCAATCCTAGCCTAAGCATAATTATATACAAAGTTTTTACACAGTTAAGTGAAATCCTTATTTGAGCCTATAGAAATAGAAATAAAAACCTATAGAAACAAAATCGTCTCGTCTGTCCTTTACCCTTTTAGCTTATTATGCAACACAAAAAAAAAATATTTACACAATTTTTTTCGCTTCGCCTTTTGGAGGTTGATTGCGGTTACTTTTATTTGTGTCTATTGTCGGTTTGTTTGCTCTACTTGTTTAGACGGGAACAAATGAATAAATATGGGCAATCACAATAAATTGCTTTTTTTGGTTCGTAGGCGCTGGGTCGCTTCGAACGAGCCAAATGTACGGTAGTCATAATAAATGTATAGTGTTTACTTTTAATATAAGATGGTATAAAGGAAAATTTTGTTTATATATTACTAGAATTTAACTTATTCAGCTACAATTTTTTATATATATTTGTAATTGTTAGTTAGTTATTGACTAAGAGATTTTTAAATTCTAACTTCAAGCTCTAAATTCTAAGCTTAAAATTAAATGAACCGGCAAAATGGTTCGTTATAATAAATAAAACGGTACTACAAAGACCCCCTTCGGAACGACTATAAAAAGTGACACTTTAAATCACACTCTTAACGCCTCGTTTGAAACTCAATAAATTTTGCTCCAATACGTCGTTTCTCTTTCATAGAAATAATTCTGGAATATCTGTGACATTATATTGATTTTTCTCTGACATGTGACATAAAATTTTATTGATTTTTCTGTTTATGTTTATTTATTTGTCAATGTCTCTATAATTGAATGACTTAACGCTAAGTTCCTCCTGCCTAACCTGCTGTGTGTAAAAATACAGAGTAAAAATGTGAAAACGTGAAATATAGACAATATTTCATATTTAAATCGTCCAGTAGTAAATTTTAATCCATTTAATTTTTGTTCTCAAAAAATTGAATTATAATTCATTTCTATCCTGCAGCCAGTTACAGTTGTGACTGTAAAACCGACTGGTTGTAGGACAATCCCCACTCGAGGAAATGAAATATTTCACTCTAGTGTCGAGGCAAAGGCGTTGAGTTCTGTCACTTAACATGCAATGCCTCCAGAATTCGGCAGAAAGTGAGCACTAGGTCTCAGTCTTAGCACTAGGTTCTAGGCCTTCCCAGCTGTATGCGGAATACAGCGTGAAGTTAATTTAATTTAATTTTAATATCCCGCTCAAATTTATTGTATTTCAGTGCCGTTAAAAATAATAATAAAAAAAAACTTAACAAAAACATGTTCCTCCTTGTTATTATATAATAACAATACACACATTATGAACTTCCCAAATTTAATTTTCACAGTCAACGACGCCCCTATTATTTTTATTATGGCAAGAAGTTGATTTGTAGCGTCAATCGTCACAGTGTTCGAACACAATTACTCGCGTCCGGCACGCGTCTTACTAAACTGTTGGTGGCGGTTCGATTCCTTAGATTAAAAATATTAATAATATTTGCATAAATAAACATATTTTGTTAATTTTTTGCTAGTTTTTTTGGTTATTTAGATTTAAGTATCTTGTTTATTGGTGTTTTATTATAAGAAGTGGGTTACATTCCTACAGAAAGTGGAGAGAAGAGTGTTTTAGTGCTAGGTTCCCTTTGCATACCGTGCTTCACGCGGGATACTGCGTGAAATTGAATAACATAAACTTAATATCAATATAATTTACGTATTTTCCTCTTGTAATAAATTCAAAATCAATCCTTACAGAATATTTACGAAAGTAAATAACTCGTAAAGGCATTTTGTACTCAAGTGGCACCCCAAAACCCATAAAATAGAGGATAAAATTGTATTAAGTGTGATTTTACGTAGAAAGTAACGACTGACTAAAATTGTACAAACGGGTTTTTGCATTCAAACCTCATGAAGGGCTTACACCGGAAAGGAACTGGAATGCCACGCGTCTTACATTGTAGATAATATTTAATCAAATGAATTGATCTTTTCAAAAAGGATATGACAGCCCTATTCGTGTTTTTTATTATTACTTAAGTAAAAAGTACACTAGTTGCTATAGTTAATAGAAATCCGGCCAAATACTGATATTTCTGGTAATTCTGGTTGATATTGGATATACGATATCTTATTAAAAGTTTTTTTTCTATAACATTTTAGTAAATAGCGCATACAAATTGCTATAATTAATATTACATAACTATTAGTATAAATATTGACTAAGATTGAAGCTAACAATATTAAGTATAGGTAACTATATTATACAGTCGTATAAATTATAATTTGTATAATATTGAAAAAAATATACGTAAACCTACAAACAATTTTTTGTAATATGCAATATTCAATGCTAAAAACTTCAATTACTTATATTTAATGAAATATACAAATAATAAATGAGTCTATTTGCGTCATTACAGTACTAATTTTCATAAAAACAGGCTATACTGTACGCAACGTAATCTAGGAGCCTTGATTTAAATATTTAGTTCCTTTTAAGATACTTCCGTTCCCCACTTTCCGCCGTATTCTGGACGCATTGAGTGTTGAATGGCGGAACCTAACTCCGATTGTTATCGGAGAAAAAGAAAATATTAAATATTTTCTTCCTCTTAGTGGGGATCGAACCCACAACTGCCGCGCTTACAGTCGCAGGCTTATACCCCTGCGCTACGAGGTCCCCAAACACCATTCTTCTATAATTTCTGCTTATAAAAAAATACCGCCATCTAGCGGACGCTTATTGAATTATTATTGATATCGAGTAATCTAGTTTCTATTAGTATTGATAGATGGAGTACTAATGCTAAAAAACGTTTTTCCATTGAATTTATTTAATGGAACGCCCATATTATAATTTAATAAGTTTAACAATTTGAAGTAAATATTTTTAATGACAATGATGATGCCCTAAAGCGTGATTTATACGTCATTATAACATTTTTTATATAACTTTACTTTTTTCAAACCATTTAAAAATAATAAGCGTATGATAACAGTAAGTACCAAAATATTTGAATAAAAATTAATAAAAATACTGTTATTTTTTAGGCCATATTTTGCTAAGGCCGGTTCATGTCCCGCTAAGCCTAAAATTATATTAAGTATTTTAAATAATTATCTTAGTATTAGAATAACAGTTATAAAATTTAACTAATTGATATATTTAATTGCTTAATTATAAATATATGGTAATACGGTAGATAAATGAAAAATGAAAAACAAAGTTTAATCGTTAGTAGGTAAACTTTACAAGCATTTGTTGAAATAAAGGACAAATATAAGTCTGTATTTGTTTTTTCACCGACTTCTTTTTTCTTTTATTCTTTACCGTTTTTTTTTGTTTATACTTTAAATTCTCAATTATTATCAAATTTTATAATTGTATAATTATGAAATGATGAAACATTCGCATCTTTTGATGAGATTGACTTAAGAACAATTATTTTTTTCTGTGCTACAAGACACTGGTTCTGGATATTTGCTATTAATTTCAGCTAGATACCTAAACGCATACTGGAGAAAATATATCTTGACAGAGGGACGGAAACAGACAAACAGACAGATGAATACGCAACTCAAAAAATGACTTAAATATTTTTTTAAAATAAATCTAATCTAAAAAAACAGAATGATTACTTTCTCATTAAATAAAACAAAGTTATAGTAATTAATCATTTCTAAAATTCAAACTACGAAGTTTAGCAAGTCTAACGAATAAAGTTGTCCGTCGAAATTTGATTTACATAAAACTATTTTACTGAAGGGGTTATTTCAAGAAAAGTTTTTATGTAATTTACTTTGGTGTACCTACGCTGGATTGTTTTTTAAAACAATCTTATAATATAGAAATTATTATTTATTTACTATTATTATATCATATTTTTTTAATTTCCGATGCCAGTAGTAGCGCAAGGGCACAAAAGTGTGCTGCAAAATCGACTGGGTTCCATTTCCATTTGAGGCAATAAAATACTATAATAATACAACAAAAAATCCTATATTAGTTTAGTTTTTTTAGATACTTATGATACCCTAAAAACGAATTAAAACGAATTTAACTCTGTTTTTCAATAATTGTGAAAATGTAAATAGTATTGCTAATATAGATTAATTGACATAAAATTTTACTTTATAAGAAAAAATAAAAAAAATCAGCTTCACGCTGTATCCCGCACACAGCAGGGTAGGCAGAAGGAACTTAACGTTAAGAAACTCCGTTTCCCACTTTCTGCCGAATTCTGGAGGCTTTGCATGTTAAGTGGCAGAGAAGAACCAAAGCGAAGAGATGGAAATATAAACGTAAATAAATATTTCACTTCCTCGAGTGTGGATCGAACCCACAACCGTCGCGTTACAGTCACATCCTTGCACCCTGCGCCACGACGGCTTATATATTATGTTATTCAATGTTTAAGCAAAATATAGCTTAAATATTCACGAACTGCCAGCAACACTAGTGTCACGATAACACCAAAATGTGTTGACCCCTATAAATCTTTCGCTTCATTTAATATCTCAATAATGTATACATAAGCAAAGATCTAGTTAAACTAGTTGCTAAATCTTGAAAACGATATTTCTTCCGCCTTAGGATAAAATGACGTCATTATTGCTTTGACAGGTTATACCTTTGTCAAAGGTAACAAAGGGAAATTCAACAATAATTTCCCTATACTATAGGCTATATAAAGAGGTTGGCGGGAAGCGGATGGGTCCGAAGAGCTGAGGATCGAGTGTGGTGGCGAGAATTAGGGAAGGTCTATGTCCAGCAGATATGGCTGATGATGATGATGATGATAATGATAGGCTAGAGCCAATACAGGTAACTATAGGTGAGTACGTTGTATGTAGTAACCTAAGCGTTATACATTGGTAGAAGAATCCAATATTGGATACACGAATTAATTTAATTGAATGCGTGAATTTGAATCTGTTGAGTTGAATAAGGAATTAAGTTTAAATTAGGTTTTTTGCGTGTTTAGCGGCGGAACTAAATGCAGCGCTTTACCTCGATACTAGAGCTAAGAAATTAATATATTAAATATTTTATTTGCTCAAGTGGGAATCGAATCTACAACCTGTCGCTTAATTTTGTGCCCCAGGCCCACGACTGGTCTCAAATTCCCATCTTCAAAAATACAATATTTAAATAAAATCTTATAGTCACATAACATTAAGTAAATAAACCTTTAAGTAAATTATGGTAATTCTGTACTAAAATCGTATAAAAGTTATTTTTTCACGCACTTTATTTCACGGTCCGTTTACTACGAACGTAGTACGAACACCGTTGTGTAACAGTCCACGTTGTAAACGGTATCTAATTTGAAATTTTATCAATATGAGTAAATATCTATACTTCGCGCTCGTGGTAACATAGTGTTAAGGCACTCCGTTCCCCACTTTCCTAGGCTTTAGGCATGACGTGTTCAGTGATCGAATTCAATGCCGTGCTTTGCCTTGCCACCAGAGCAAAGAGTGAGTGAAATTCTTAATATTAGGCTGCCTCTGCCTTCCATTTTCGTTTCTCGATTGGGAATCGAACCCACAACTATCGCATCTACAGTCACACGCTTGTACCGCTGTACTATGCCGGCTTTAAGTTATTTCACATCTGTGAACCTAAATGCGTGTTTGATTTACGAGGAGTATGTTGAATTAATTTATTTTTGCAAAGAATTAACATGCAAATTTGTTACAAATATTACTGTATCAAAAGTAACTTAAATACCTAGATAAAATAATACATAGATAAAATATAATATAAAATATTATAACACAATTTTATAAACCACTAGACCCTTTTTTCTTAATCTATTTTCCGCTAATCTCATAATTTTAATCTTCCACAACTTCCACATCTTCCACTTAAGTAATGTCTGTAGAACAGTTTAAATATTCATTTATAGTAAAAAACCATAATAAATATTTAACGATATGAACCCCAACCCCAAAAATAATATTACCAAGATTTGGTGGTATGCCAGCTTGCTCGTAAAGCAGTTGACTTTGAATTTGTCCTAAGGCGACGTCGGGACGGCTCTCGCGCTATTTCATTAACTTTTTACGACCAAAAACATTCTTAGCCATGTTTCTGTCTGAAAAAATTGACTTGTTTTGATCTTAGAAAGGTTTATGGGGGATTTAGGGGTTATGGCGTTCAACAGTCAACTAAGCTGTGGGAGTGTATTAGATTTTGTGAGGCATAGATGTTATTTACATAATTTAGGTAATTCATTCAATTCGGTTTTTTATGTTTGTGTTTATAGAAAATTTCTATAAACAAATAAATTATTTTTTTAATGTGCAATGGATAAGATCGTCGATATGTATATTATAGAGTGTCTTATCAATACGTTTTCTCTGCCTTAACTGTAGGATGCAATGACGCTAAAAATATTTTCAATAAGATATAGGTATATTAGAATATTTTAGCGTAAAATTATTTTTAAACTTTAGTGGTAATAGCCACTTATGTAATTTTTAATAAAATTCACTATTATCATATATTTGCTTTAGAATAGACCTGTACGGGCAGTAACTATATGAATTTCTAACAAGGGGCGATATCGCTTGTTCATAAACAAACTATATTAGTACACATTGTACGTACAATGTACATACAATGTACACTTAAAGTACACAAGTTTGTACTTCGTAGGTACATAAATAAACACGTAAATTGCTTTTATAAAAATAATTTGCGAGCGGCGCCGGTAGGTCGGCTATCGGTAATCAATACCTAATGTTGGTAATAGAAGTAAGCGGAATTAAGATTTACTCACGTGAGTAATACCGCCTTTTATTTATTCCACCTTAATATAGTTCTTGATTTAGGATTAGGTGTTTTCTAAGTCTTAGAAAAAGCGTGCGACTGTAGGTTGTGGATTCGATCCCCATGCGAGGCAATGAAATACATATTTAATATTTTCATTTCTTCGTTCTAGTGTCAAGGCAAAGCGCGGCGTTGAGTTCCGCAACTTAACAGACAATGACTTCATAATTCGGCGGAAAATTAGGAACGGAGTGTCTAAACCTTCCATGTCCGTGTTCTAAGCTGTGTCATGACACATATATAAAGAAAACAAGTAAATATTTACTAAATATATCAACAACGCTTGAACTAAGCTTAATAAATAGCTTGAACTCGGTAATTTGTGAAACAACACCCATTTGTATTGCTTAGGTCGGACACGTCATGTTTACTCGGGAACGTGAACTACTATAGTAGGCTAGGTACCCAGTAGGTACTCGCCAGACGTACCGGCGCCTTCTATACTAGAATTGTAATGTAACCAATATACGAGAATAGATAATACTTATTGATTTGTTGATTCATATATATATATTTATATTGTTGTTTTTTTTATATTAATAAATGTTAAAATAAACCAAACTATACGTTCTCAGAGGAAATTAGCTTAATTTTCACATAATTAATGTATTGGGTTTTTTTTAAATAATTTAGTAAGTATTTTTGAGTTAACAAACTGGAATAAAATTATAATCTGTAATACATTATCGTGTTATTTTCGATTTGCTACTTTTAATTATTTACATGATTTCTTATTAATTAAGTTGTTTATCTAAAACCTAATAATTTGTACTTGTCTTAACATTTGCTTAAAATATTAGAGTCAATAATTGGCGTTATTAGATTTAAAAGACTCATTTACCTCCTTATAAAATAACTTCATATTAAGAAATAAGTATATTTTTTCATTTTATAATGAAGAATAATTAATCTATAATTATTCTTTTCTTTTATATGTATATTATACAAATCAGCGTTGTTATCTTAAAAGATTTCATTTTAAATTTCAATTCTTTAAAAATAAATGAATCATTTTGTCTTCATACTTTGTCGATTATTAAGAGGGTGCCAGCAAGATTGCTAACCTCCCAAGTCTGGCTACATTTCTTCCGGTAAATCGAATGCTTCCGTTACGAGAAATTACCTTTTGAATATTATATAATACAACCAATATATATATATATATATTTTACTTCTTCTTCATCTTTGGGAATATAAGATTTCCTCGTTACAAGGCGAAACAAATAGAATTTTTCAATATAAATTTAACGATCGTTTCTCACGTCATCTTCACATCGATTCGAAAGTGTCCTTTAGTAGTATGTAATGGGATTCATGAAGCATAAATAATAAGGAGTGAACAAATAATTTTTCTTTATAGTTAATTAATAATTAGATATAGATTAAACTAAACATGTTTGAAAGGATTAGAATTTTCTTAATTACTTTTTTTCTTGATATTTCAGCGTTGAGTTTCTTACTACACGCAAGGCCTCCATCATTCGGCGAAACGTGGGGAGAGGAGTGCCTTAACACCAGGCTCTCTCTGCCTATCCTGCTAAATGCGGAATATAGCGTGAAGCTGAAAAAGAAACTTATGCCTAACCTAAAATTAGTACTCACCCATTTTGCTGCGGCTCCTGGTTTTCATCAGCCTCATTGGTGACGATTGATTCTAACATCTGTATCTTTAACATTTTAAGACGTCACATGACAAGGATTTTTCAATTGTACACTTAACACTGACGCTTACACTATTACACTCATATAAGTATTTTCCTTTGGTTTTTTCTTGGCAACCTGAAACAATATTAAAATTTATTTAATTTTCTTTATGAATTGCTATTTATGATGATGGTAGAATAATTTATCATTAAATAAAAACAGTTCCTTTTGATACTTTTATATATAGGGATATAATGGGACCAGTCGTTGCGTTGGGTACAAAGTGTGATTCTAAACAAGCCGGGTTGTGGGTTCGATTTCCTCTTGAGGAAATATTTCATATTTTCAGTTCTTAGCTCTGGTGTCAAGGTTACTCAACATGCAATGCATCCAGCAAATGGGGAACGGAGTGTCTTACGAGTAACACTAGGTTCCCACTGCTTAACATGCTTGTGTAAATTCTTAAAAATTTTAATCGAAATGAATATCAAAGTATAGTGTATAATTATTAGAAGAGTATACTACAAATATTTAGAATAATTTGGCATATTATTTTATAGATCTAATAAATTCTGAAGTCAACAAATTCCAAGACTTTGATATTGAATACTTTAAAACATAAATATTTTTCGTCGTCTACTTTAATTTAGTTCGGCGTAACATTAGAAAATAGTTTCATAAAATTTCTTAGAGTTAAATTTTAAATATTTGATCGAACAAGAAGTTTCATTTATTATATTTTTTTCCTTGGCGGGAATACAAGCACTAGTGACTAAACGCGACGGCTGTGGGTTCAATTCGGGGAAATAAAATATTAGTAATTAATATTTTGTCTTCTTCGTTCTGGTAACAAGGCAAAACGCGGCGTTGAGTTACGCCAACGGCGTTTTTTTGTATAGATTTTTTTTCTATTTATTTAGTTAAATAGTTCACTAAAATTGTCAGCAAATTATAGCTTTTTTGTACTGGACATTAGGATGCATTTTACCCGGCGTTAAGATGCATATTATAATTTTTTTAATACCGCTTTTACCGCCTACCTGATACTGTCCCTTAGTGACGTCACAAGGGATACCATCTATTTTTTTTCTATGAATCCTAGAACACGATGATAAAATTTTCTAAAATACTTCGTATATATACATTTTTGTTCATTTCTTGTGTGGGAGTCCGTTTCTACGCGGGAAGTGCAATTTAAAAGGCATTAATTATTGGTTTGGAGTGAAGTACTTTATAGTATGGAGCAAGCATCAGAGGGCACAGCGCTGTTTGATGAGGAAAGTGTGGTGCACAGCACCCAACACCACTGACGTAGAAGTTTTGACTCCTTTTTGATGATCAGATTTGAGGCCAGAGATTGACAACAATAGAAATTTAAATTATATTAATTGACTCAGTACTGCCTTAAGTACGAGTGACTTTCAAAACGTTTAAAATGTATCCTTAAATATAAAATTGCACAAACAATTGATAGTGCAAGTAATATTTTTTTCCTTATATTGGAACCTAAAGTTTTCTAAAATCTATTTATTTAATTATGCACACATATCTTTCATATTCCGAAATCACAATTCGAAGGCTTAGACAAAAGTTAAATAATAAATTGTAATAATTAAGATAAATAAAATAAAAAGAAATAAACATATTTTATTTTCGCTTATTAAGCATAATATTCGTATTTACCTAAGTAATTTATTTAAATATGTTTTGAATACAAAATTTACTGTTAGAGGTAATACAAAAGGGATATTTCAAGCGACAATATTCTAAAACGTCAAGACCAGAGGCGACTCCATACATATATTACATTTTGCCGAAATTATTATTATTATGTAACATACAAATAAAATAGAAATATCTGTTTGTGATATAAGTATAACCTTATAGCCAAAGTATGCATTCAAATTCATCTTATTTCTTTTTCTTCAGCTTCAAAGCTTCGGCGGAACCTAACACCGCACTAGGTCTTATCAGATAAGAAAACAATATTGTAACTGAAGTTGTTTACAGTGTGATAAGAAGGACGTAAATAATAAAAATACTTACAAACAATTTTCACGTAAGTGGTAAGTAGTAGGTAAGATTAAAGTTCTTTCAAATTGTTTTATTATTATTAATACCTAATCTATTAATAACGCATAAAGCAGGAGGATCGCAGAAAATACAAAAATATTTTTGCAAAATTAAAAAAAA
The DNA here is from genome assembly GCA_016802625.1 of Heliconius numata. Taxonomy (NCBI): domain Eukaryota; kingdom Metazoa; phylum Arthropoda; class Insecta; order Lepidoptera; family Nymphalidae; genus Heliconius; species Heliconius numata. The sequence goes on along the minus strand of JAEBDU010012173.1, from coordinate 150,942 downwards.
TTGTAATTTAATAATATTATAATTTCTTCGCTCTGGCACAAACTCAAAAAGCACAGCGTTGAGTTCCGCCACTCAACACGCAACGCCTCGAAATTCGGCGAGAGGTGAGGAATGGAGTGCCTTAACACTGGATTCCTTCAGCCTACCCTGCTGAAGCTAACAAGCTAAGCTCGTTCGTTCGCCTCGTTAATAGCACTACCTTAAACGGGTATGATCCATACAAAAGCGGAGTTTGGCACAGTGATAATCTCCCTACATAATACATACTGTTCCTGCCAAAGTTCCATATCGATGAGAAAACTTTTCGATGCGTGCTCCTATTTATACTTTTATATAAAGTTATTAGTTATGATTCCATAACTTTTATTATGGAATTATGTTTTTGTATGGAACATTTTATTATTTTTCTTTGCCCATATTGAGGTAAGGTAAAATTAATTGTTAATTGTAGTAGATTTGAACCCATAAACATTGCGAAAGCGATGCCACAATAGCACTTTTACTACTTGTATAATTATATACAATTTGAAATAAGAATAATATTAAAAAAAGAAATATTAATTAAATTTGATAATATAAAATTAAAATCCCCTTAAACATAGATAACGAGAAGAAAACACAAAACATGTAAAATTTCAAATATTCAACAAAAAAGGGTGTCAAAGGCGTTCTTCTGCGGTGGAGGTGAGAACAGTAAACTGAACTCTGACCCAGGACCTAGGGAGACAGTCCGGCGCTAACCTCTCCCTGGGCCCCTGTTACATCTGCTATTGCAGTCTCAAATCTCTCTTTAATGTATAAATTTTGACAATTTTGTTTGAACATGGCGTTTATTTGGTCTAAAGTCATTAATATTTTCATCTCATGACGCCTGAGCGCCTTACCGAGAAGAACTGGACACCCGATGTACTATTTTCTAATTTTCTATATATAGTTAGAAACTCAAGAAATTCTAATAGCGCGATGTAGCCTTGTTATAATGTTAAACTACCCTCATTTATAACAATAATGATAAATGCAATACACAAACTATGTTACAACGTCGAGAATGATTTTGTTAATAATTTATATTGTTTTTATGTTATCGGCAATTCAGCAAAATTAAAAATGAAACAACTGTGAAATACAAATGTCTGTGCTAATTTGCAAGTCTCCATGTTAATATTATAAATATTTGTTATTGTAATATTTTCCAGCCTAGGTCGATAGATGGCGTTAATAAATATCCTTTACTCTTTATTCTTTTAAATATATTATTTATAAGATATCGATATTTATCAATGACAATGGACTTGAACCTACAACTGTCGATCAGCTTCAATGAGATACGTTGAAATTAGAAATTAAATAAAGAAATGTTAGACTGGTATGACATATACTCGTAGATACATTATATTTTATTCTCATAAATACTACGAATGTAAATGAATTTGAACCTACAACCGCCAATCCGGTCCAGTCGGACATAAAACTATTTAAAAGTAAATAAACAAGTCTTAGATATTGAAAATAAATACAAAATGCTTGTATTACTTAACATCGAGGGGTAATATGAATAGGTATCTACTTCAATTGTTCTCGGTATTTATATACGACAATTTACTTAATTCTAAATTTCTTATCACTAAATGCATCCTTTTAATAAATGTATTTTATTGAATACTTTATTGTATCTATTTTAGTAAAGATATATTATTGAGGCCGTCATGAAGCATATACGTGTGATCAAAAACGCAACGACCGCGGGTTCGATTCTCACTCCTGGAAATAAGTTATTATTTATTAATATTTTCATTTCCTCGCTCTGATACAAGATTACTCACATATACTCACATATAAGGGTACCTAGACAGGTGGAACTTAGTTTTAAGACATTCCGTTCTCCATTTCCTTCCAAATTCTGGAGGCATTGCGTGTTAAGTAGAGGAACTGAACAAAATGAGTGGCATTTGCCTCGACATCAAAAAGAATTTAATATATCTGGTATTTTAAATTTCAAATATAATTTTTTTTTTAAATATGCTTTATCTACCATAACAACTATCTATACAAATTAACAAATATTTTACCACTTTCAAACAAAAAAAAGGAGGGCAAATTATCTACAGAAGTGGGGGATGGTTGTAAGGCATTTGTTAGACCTTAAACCCGCTTGTGTATTGTGATCTTGGTTACTAGTACTTGCTTAGTTACATTGTTTATTACTGATCATCAGTTTAGAACAGTCATCTGAACGGGCGGCCGATGTAGACCGGCTCGGCCGCGCGCCGGCTCACCCTGTAGAGACGGCCCTCCCGACTGCACTACTCCACCCAACGTATTTATATCTACGCGCTCAGGAAACTTCGTTAGCGCGATTCAGGATTTAGCCTTATAATGTGAAATTAAAGCGATTTTTCATATAAAATATAGTGGAATTTGGTTAATTGACACGTTTGGATATATATGGTGCTAGATTGAATTGTTAGAAAACTTTTAATCGACTTTAAAAAAGAAAAATATGTAAGTTCAGAATTATTCGAAAACGCCTGAACCGATTTGGATAATTCTTTTTTTGTTTGAAAGAGTATACTTCACAGACGGTCCCATGGTAACCATACCGCGATCTGATGATAGGATCCTAGAGAAATCGAGGGAACTCTTTAAATTTTATAGGCACATTTACAAGGTCAAATCCTATTTATTGTAAAGACTCGTGTGTTTGCTTTCGGAAATTACAATTTGATGACGTGGAACTGATGATGAAGACCATAAATGGCCTGAGTAGTTGTACTACTTTTACTGTAATAGCATCACAGTACTAAGCCTGTTTGTCACCGACTTCACAATTATAAAATCATTCTTTTATTATATTATTACTTTATCATAATAATAAAAAATATACATTTAAGTTGAAGAAGAAATTAAAATATAAGGTTTTTTATTTTCTCTAGTGGGGATCGAATCCTCAACTTCTCAGGTCAGTTACACTCACATAGTTTTTGCCGCATTACCACGACTGGCTTTACATATCTACTTCATGTACAATAATAATTGAAATTTATAAGTGTTGCTTATACTATGCTTTTTTTTTTAAAAAAAGAAACAGAAAATCGTTAAGAATAACATTCTTTAAAAAATAAAATATTAAATATCCTACAGAAATGTTTAAATAGCAGCATAATTTTATGACGAATTCTGTAATTTGTAATTTTATTGTACTTATTTGTTTTTTCTTTTGTAATTACCTATATGTAAGTACATGAAGTCAGTCATGGCGCAGTGGGAAAAGCGTGTTACTGTAAACGATAAGCTGTGGATTTGATTTCTACTCGAGGAAATTAAATATTAAATATTTTAATTTTTTCAATGTGGTGTTGAGGCTTTGACTAACGCCACTCAACGCGATTCACACACTTCGGCGGTGGCGGGACGGAGTGTTTTAACACTAGGTTCCCTCTACATACTAAAAAAATATATACAATTAGAACGTCAATATAATCTACGAGTATATAATGCTATAAATATTTAATCAAATGAATAACACATTGTAAAGGTATCAAGAGATTGCATTCAACTATTGTTACATACAAGAATACAACAGGGGACGGTAGTTGAAAAATCGTTAATTGAATAATTTATAATAAATACGATTTTTTTTTTCTCATAGTTAAAAGTTATTATTATTTATTTTTCTTATTTAAAAATGTTTTATCTTTTTAGTTTTGTTTTATTTATTATTTTTACCTCAGTGGTTTACCCTTACAATTTAATTCTAAAAATAACATTCTATTAATTCTAATTATATAAATAACAATATTTATAAGAATTATGAGTAATTTGCTTATAATGCTAAAAGATTCCCATATAATAGAATAGATTAAAACTTTCTTCTTTTATAAAACGGAATTATTTGTCACTACTTTATTTACACAACGAAAATTAATCAAAAAATAAAAAGTAAACGCTGTTTTCATACAAACTGTCTGTTAGTCCAGCTTAGTTATTTCTAACATGACATTAATCAAATTTGACCGCCATTTTATCAAACCCTAGTGACATAAAATTAAAAGGGTGTCAAAATTATCTTCATCGTTGGTGTTGAGACGTTGACATGCACTCAGTGCCAGATGTCAATCGTCATCAGTAGAGGTAGATTCACTGGGAGGTCAAGGTCACTGGAAAATGACCCATTATAATAAGCATCTTACATTAAGAAAGGATTTGAACCAGCTCCCGTACACTGGTTTCACGTGAAGATACGGACGCCCAGTTGAAAATTGTTTCTATTTTATATATATAGTACAATTTGTAGAAATATCGTTAGCGCGATTCAGAATTTCTACCTGCGTCTATTTGTCTATTCCACGGTAGTATAGGACGGTATTGTGTTAGATTTTTTCTATTGAACCCTATTTATCCCTTTTTTTGTCGCGATATATTATTTGGGTGTATGCAGTTACATTTTTGCAGGTATCTGTATGAAATGTAAAATATTATGGTTTTGTATTTTTATTAATAACTATAATATTATTAATTATCACTTATTATCTAACCCAAAAACAACTTGAGTACAAAAAGTTTATTAATTTTAATAACTACTTACTGGAGTTAAGGAAGAAATACTAATAATAATTTCGTTCATCAAAACAAAATATAAAATTGAAGTATAAGAGAAATGTAATATTTGTTAAGTTTCATCTCATATAAAACAATAGTTAAAGAAGAGTTAAAGAAGAGAGAATAGTTAAAGAAGTTAAGGAACGTATTATTATATTTTATTTTTATTTAGACTTTTTTATTACCTAGATTAAGTGCCTTTAACTTTTATTTAATTATTCGAAAAAGATATAAGCGCGTAAATAAAAAGAAAAAAAAAACGACCATATGGTCCTAGACTATATCTTAAGTAAACGCCGTTATTTAAACGATCTAAGTAAAAGAATTAGATTTTTTCGCCAATAGCGTGCGTCCCACAGTAAAAATTATTACTTTTTACTTATAACAACTACTGCTTACTCTGTATTTAAGACAGCTAAGTCTTGTTATTAACATATTGAAGTATTTAAAAAAATATTTCTCATGGTGCGTGAAAGAACAAGAATCAACGAAAAGAGGGAGTATGCGTGTTTCGCTTAGGACATTTAATTTGAACCTTAGAATCAGGACGTCCCGCAACATTAACAAGATCGAGACGTCTGGCATCACTGTGTCCATCCATCCACATATGCTGATAGAGTTATCAATTACTACTATTTTTATCTGTTAAGAAAAATACATCAGATTTTTAAATAGAAAAAGAAATACAGAAAAAATAAATTCTGCCAAGTGTGTGACGTTAACGCAACTGGTTGTGAGTTCGATCTTCACTCGAAGAACTAAGGTTCCACTAGGTTCCTTCCGCCTATCCCGGAAGCTAAAAAAAAGTAATTTAAAACCAACGCAATACTCTACAGAAGAAGTCCTTTAAAACAATATTTCATTTCGACACATCAAGGCTTCTTGTTAGAGAATATTACGCACTAGAGCGGTTATTACCACCGCCGTTACAGAGCTGCCATAATAAAGGGCGTTTGCGGCCACAAGCGATGTTATTCGACGTAAATGTCACTTAGTTTTTATGTTTATTGAATGAAAATGTGGTTGCGGGATTGGTGATTAAAGTGGAGAAGAATTTATGGTGGTATGTACGTTTGGTGACGGATATCGTAAATCAATGGTGGTTGTCATCTGGAGTTTTCTGTTTCTAAACGTTTCAACGTTGAGTTTGTGGTCATTTAGAATTATAATCGAAAAAATTCTCGAGCAATCCTTTAATTATGCCTGGCTTATTATTGTTATTTTTTTAGCATCACTGGTCTCACTGGTTTCCAAAAACTGGCTTATAATACTGTGAAATAAATTTAATTTCTATTTCATCTTCGCTTATCTTGCTTCCCTGAGGTTATTGCTCAATACGCAATTCCTCCAGAATTCTGTGAAAAATGGAGTACGGAGTGTCTTACAAACACTAGATTCTCTCTGCCTACCGGGATATAGCATGACGCTAAAAATCAGTATTCCTTTTAATATCATATAAGTTGTGACGGAAAAGGTAAAGAAGAAGATCTGTACTAAAACTAACATAAATGTTAAATTTTCATTATTTGTAGGTTATATTATTAACAAGAAAAAGAATACTTTTTAACAACGAGACAAACTTGAGTACGAAGTTTTATATTACCCACCGTGTTTTAACTTTTTCTACGCTTTTAAGAGTCCTAAAATGAAAATGGAAACTTTTTTAATTCCGTGGAGAAAATTCTTAATTTACTTCCGCATTTTTACAAGTTAAAATTGTTTTATGTTAACTTTTAAAATCTTATTAGGAAATCTTTTTATATGGAATAAAACATGTTATTAAGACAGAAATAACAAGGGAAAGAATACATCAACAATGTTTTGACGTTACTGTCAAATAAGGTGATTTGTCCATCAGCTTCAATTGTAAATTAAATTTGTACTGGAATATATTTAATATTTATGTTTAAAATATATTTGAAGCCATTAGTGGCGCAGTGGTACAGATGTGTGATTGTAAATGCGACGGCTATGGGTTCGATTCCCACTCGGAAGAATTACTTATTATTTACAAAAAATCGGCAGATAGAGGATACGGAATTCAGTGGGAAGCTGAAAAAAATAAATATACTTAATCGATGTAAAAACATAGAATGCCATTAGCAGTGAAGTTGAAGTATAACTCTATACGAAGACTATAAAAATATTTTAGAAAACGTATAAGAATTTAAATTTAGTGGGACTCGAACCTTTTCGAAAAGCGTCCATACAGAGATGTTAATAACATAAACAAGTTAAGAAAAACAGTAACTGGTGTATAAGGATTAACGATTTTAAGGTCGTACGGCTTAGTGGTCAGAACGTTGGGACAGTTTTTAAGAGCTACAAGCTCAAATTCCTCTGCGTTAAGATTCTTATAAGCTTTCTAAAGTAGTACACATGTGATGACATTTAGCTGTTTCCTCGCACAGAACCTCAATTTTCCTGCTTCTCCAAACAAACCTGCTCGTCCTCTAACACCACAGGACGGGACCCACAGAAATCGTATGTGGGCAAAACAGACGAGCCTTCTAAAAATATATTTCTATACTGAAAATGAAATTCTGAAAATATATTTTTTGAATGTCACGTTTTCAATTTCAGTTGTTGAAATTAAATGACCACTTCGGAATGGGCTCTGTCATAGCGGAATGATGTTTATCTAACAAGCAGTCCACACGCGAGTGTTGTGGTTTGGACTGATAGAAGTCAGCGTATGGCTCGACGGAATATGAAATTTAAAAGACAGAATAAAATTTGTTTTGTCTGTTTATTCTGTTTTATATTATTTCTAATTCAAAAATAAGTCCCTTATATTTGATGGCGAAAGTCATAGAATAGTTAGATATATAAATAAATTAGTGTTAATGAAAATATCTAAATCCTCTATTATAAATTAGAACGTATCGTTTAAAAAACTCTTAAAGTTTTAGGTATAATTTGAATGTTAAAACAGTTTAAAATAATATAAATTAATTTTATTAATGAATTTTGTATTTTTTATTATTAAAAATATATAGTTTATTTATATATCTAAGCATTTTAGTTATAACAAGGTAAATAATATAGTTAAACATAAAGCGCAACCACGCTCGTGTCCTGGAACTATAATTTAGGGCACAAGTCCACTTCGTGTCGAAATCTGAACAAGTCATACAAAACAATAATCTCATTCTACTTTATCGATTATACGCGCTTAAACGGGTTCAAAGATAAATTAATAGAGGAATGTTTGCTACTATAGTGTGTATATAAACATACTTCCCATTATTAACTTATACTTCCCTCCTTTTGTATGTGGAGCTTCTTGCACCAGTAGATGATTTACTTAACGCTGGAAATGGTCAAAATCTATGAATATGTAATTGCGGGTAATAAGAAGTACGTAATATTTAAATTTCCTCCTAAATGCCTCCAAATTAAGCGGAAAGTGGGGAGCGGAAGTGTCTTATCATTAGGTTCCCAGGTTCCCTCTGTCTACCCTGCTATGTCCGAAGTCCGCTATGTCAGGATACTGCGTGAAGCAAAAAAATTAAATAATTAAAAAAATACAACGTAAAAATAATATCATTTTTTACAATTTTTCTAATATTAAAAATATTTTTGTTCGATGCATTATTATTATATACCTAAACATGCGTTCGTTATTCATAACTTCAAGAACTTCACGGTTGGCTGATGTCGATGATTAAAAATGAAAACTAGATGCATCCATGTGAGGCCGCTTGGAAAAGGTCGTCAGATATCATGTTAAGTTTTCATTGATATGTTGAAAATAATATTATATAACGTTTAAATGTATAAGAAGATATAATCATTTCATCGATTTGAACCTTATGGAAGTAACTGGATCCACTCAACACTAGTAAAGTGGTCCATGACTGTTGAAAGCATTAAAGAGCATCTAAGAAGTTCTTCTATTTACCTTTTGTGCTGGGAAGTTTATTGCTAAAAAAATATATAAAATACAATAAAAGTAAAACCATATTTATGTATTGTTTCATAATATTATCTAATCTTTTTTATTCGGTTCTTTCATTATGGAATTCTGAAAGTACCAGTTGATCACTAAGCATTTCGTCACCTTTATAACTAAAACATGTAGGAGTTTTTCGATTACCAACATTCGACTTACAAAAGTGGGCTTATATTTTTTTTGTTCTACTTATAGGGAAAATAAAAATATTGAACTTTATTTCAAAGTATAACATAGGCGGTTGAGGTAAAACTAACAGCGACCACCGTACAATTCCCATAAGACTTTCCTTCTCTTACCAATTTCCCGTAAGAAATGCCTCAGGCAAGAGGTAGTTAAATTTATTTCTTTTTACAGATAAAAAGAAAAACTGGGCCGAATAATGCAAATAAAAATAACTAAAAAGATAGGAAGACTTTTATTTGAAGAAAGGTAAGTGTCGCTTATCGATTTGGACTGTCGTTTGTCGTTTGGTGCCAACTTTACAAAGACAGTAAAAAGCAAAGTGCACCAACATAAGAATAAAAATAACCAAGAAATATTCCTATCGATCATAAAGAAATTTCTCACTGTCTAATTCTTTTTAAACTTGCGAAAGATATATTATTACGGTACATTTACTAAGTGCAAAGTTTCATTCAAGCTAAGTAACAAGAACATCTGCCATATATATGTGGTATATATCAAGATAAATTATGAAGTAAGTTTAGTTTCAAGGTTTTGTAAAAATATTATATTCTTATAAAGTATTCTTGTATTCCAGCAAAACTTTTCTTGTATGTTATTTTTAAAACATGTATATGCACTTACTTTAAATAAAATATTTAATGTTTTCATTTCCTCTCTCAGGTAACAAGACAAAGCGCGACGTTGAGTTTGATGAGAAGGTTCAGAATTCGACGGAAAGTGGCAAACAGAAGTGTCTTAATGGGAACGGAGCGTATTGTCACTAGGTTCCCAGGTATTTTCTGTCTTCCAATGTTCGGGATATAGCGTGAAAGTAAAACAAACTTACTTTAGAAGCTTCTTGGCCACTTATAGGGTAGAGTACATTATTGACGTTCATATAATACTAATCTACTCGTATATTGATCTTTTCTATCTGTTCTCTTGATGCCTTTCCCTGGTAATTCGTCGAAATCTATATCTAATTGTGCCTTAGGATTGTGAAAGGTAAGATAGAGGGAAGGTTGGAAGAAATGTAGGTGTTTGTAAAATGTTTCGTAAAATATTTTTTACAAAGTAGTAATAAATAGTAAATCAGCTTTATTATATTATAAAAAAAATGTTCGAGGTCGTTGTGGTGTGAGTGCCGTGTGATTCTAAACGCGGCGGTTGTGGATTTGCGCCTCGAGAATTCATCGAAAAGTGGGAACGGAGTGTCTTGACACTAGGTTCCATCTGCCTAAACCTCATGTGTAATACGGCGTAAAACTGAAGAAAAATCAAATAATATAAAATCAACAATATATTACCATTTATAAAGATTTTTACTGAACGACGATTCATACATAAACAATGTAAACAACAAGTTAAATATACAATGTTCTTTTCGGAGCTTTTACTCGTATATATATGGACCACGATATTTCTTTGTTTCTTTCTGAAATTATTTGTGCAAAAATTTTGCTAACTAAAGTGTAACCGCGAGGAGACGCAGTAATTTTAGCTGGAGGTGTCTCAAAGGACTCACATGTTATGCTTTTAGAGGTAAATCGTGAATGTTGGTTTTGTATAAATTTGTACTTACTCATCTTTGCTTTTTTTTGTAAGTAAAAGCTATTTTGAATATTATAATATATCAAGTGGCTATTTTAATTTCAATAATATATTTTTATTATTGAGTGGCGTAATTTAACGCTGTACTTCGTGTTATCAGGGCAGGGAAGTAAATCAGACATTTACCTACATTTTACAACATATATAAACATACATTAAAAAATTAAAATTTCAGATTTTTGACGGTTTTTATAAAATATTATATATGAAATAACAATGCTGTTCTAAAATATGGTCTTACTTCCCAACTCAACTAAAGCGAAATTGTGGGTGTTCTGTGGTGTATAGCTTTTGTATATTCGCTAAACTTTGAGTGAACTTTTAAACTTATGCTGTTTTTGAGTATCCACCTTTTCAACTTATATTTTCTTTTTCTTTATATTGGAGTAGCTTTTTCCATATATTTCACTAGCTTAAATTTCTTTCAAATTTAGTAGAAGGAGTTTGTTTGAAATTTCTTCTTTAAAACATAAAGAAAAGGTTAACTTAAATTTTACCGTTTTCTATTATTCGCGTCTTATTTTATTTTGTACGTAAGTTTAATTAGCTTCACTCGCACCCAACCGAGTAGGCAGAGGCCTAGTGTCAAGACACTCCATTCTCCATGTTCCACTAAATTCTGGAGGACATTGCTTGTTAAGTGGCTGAACCCAACGCCGCAACGCTTTGCCCAGCAAGGATATGAAAATATTAAATATATCATTTCTCCGAATGGAAATCGAACCTATAACTGATTATAAACCTGTCCCATTTACAATCACACAGCCAGGTGGTCTATCTCGACTATATTTAATAAGCAGCAAAAGATGATTCTTTTTAATGTATTAAACGAATATTTTAATCATAATCTTTGTTTCGATATTACAATTATTAATATTAATTTTATATGAAGTGAATTACTATTAACTGTTATTATATTAAGTAAAGCTTAGTTGCGAAACAGTCCCCGAGCTATGCTATATGCTATATTATATCTATATATAGTATATAGCAAGTTATATTAGTACTAGCGGTGAGCGACATGACGACAGTTTAATAATTAATTTTGCATACACCAATGTAATGTTTTAGTGTTGAAGTAAATTACTTAACACAAATATTTAGTAAAATGACATTTCAGTTAATTAATTAGAAGCCAACTGTGGGGAACAAATAAGCGGTTCGGGGTTCGATTCTCGCTCGAGGAAATAAAATTTAAAATTTATATTTTCATTTCATTTTCTCGAGTGGGGATCGAACTCACAACCAGTCACGTTTACAAGTGATATTACCACAGGCAAATCGTTTTGCTCATTAACATTTTTTAAAGTTTTGCTATTGTTAAAAATCTTCTTTAGAAATATGTTCAAAATGTCATAGCCGTACTAACATATCTATATATATAAAATTGACTTGTCCTCACTGACTGAGGTAAGACGCACGCACAGCCGTAACCGCTGTGCGTAGAAACGTGAAATTTGGACAGATGTTTACTTTCGTAATCTGGACGTCCACTAAGAAGGGATTTTGAAAAATTTTAACCCTAAAGGGGTGAAATAGGGGTTCAAAGTTTATATGGAAAAAAATTTAAATCGGCACCGATTTTTATAAAATTTGAAATTTAGATTTTTAAAAATATTTAATTGAACACGTGTTTCATCGTTTTCTAGAATTCTCCCCCTAAGGGTGCAAATAAGGGGTTGAAAGTTTGTATAGATTTTTTTTTAAATCGGCACCAATTTTTATAAAATTTGAAATTCAGACTCTTAAAGTATTTAATTGAACACAAGTTTCATGGTTTTCTAGAATTCTTCCCCTAAAGGTGCAAATAAGGGGTTGAAAGTTTGTATGGAAAAATCTTTAGACGCCACCGATTATTATAAAATTTTAAATTTTGACTCTTAAAAATATTTCATTGAACACATGTTTCATGGGTTATTAGAATTCACCCTTAAATACGCAAGCGAAGCTGCGCGCGTCCGCTAGTTATTGTATAACATAAGACCTTTGTTACCGTCAAACATTTTTATAACGAAAATCAACAAAAAACGTAGGTAACTTTTGTATCAGCAATTTTATATAAAAAGGTGAAATAACCAATAGTTTTCTAAGAGTTAACGATTCGGCAAACTTTTGCGCTACGCCAAAGTTTCTTTTAACGCTTTTATATTTTATCCTTTGAGAAATATGATAAAGTATGAACTTTTATAAAATCTGGCACATTTGACACAAAACCGATACAAAGTGTTTTTAGCGAAGGTCATTCCCTGAATGAGGGTAGGTCATTCCCTTAGATGAGGGAGGACATGACATGTTCGTCCTTAGCAGGCTTAGACAGGTATAATCTCCTTGTATCACAAAGATTTATGGCGATTTCAATTTTTATCGACGTGTATTCTACAGCTGTTTTTTTGTATTCAAGGTATTGTAGTAAATAGGATTTATTAAAATATTAAAGAAATACCTAAGCTCATAATACTTTCGGTATTTTAGCAACTTTGAATTGAATACAAAAATCGATACTTTTGTTGTCTACTCGATTTTATGTTTAAAACGTGACAAATATTTCTATGACCATATTATTCATATATTTATTATTCTTAGTAACTAATATTGTGAGTGTGAATGTAGGTTTGCTTATAACGCTTTCACACTAAAACTATTCAACTGATTACCATGAAACTTTGTCCACGTATTCTTAAAGATATTAGAAAGGACATATGATACTTCTTTATAAAAAAAATATATTATCCTTTGCTTCCCTTGGCTATAATATAAAAATTAGTTTCAGCGAGTGAAACCGCATTTGAGTCTAGTGCATAGATATATACAGGATGGAAGAGGCAGCGCTCCGTTTACTGAAACAGCATATAGGGTAAAATATTTCAAACCCACAACTAAAGAAAATAATCAAGGTACCTCAACAGTTTGGACGTAGGTTTTTTTTTTCATTTCACGATTCTTGTCCATACCTACCTGTATTTCGTGTGACGCACACATACGTATGCGACGTTGCCGCTTTGACAGGTAAGTGTGTGCGTGCCTATGTTATACTTAACAAATGGCGTTTTATTTTAAAACGATAATTTTATTATTCATTTTGTTTGAAAAAATAACTTCTTCATTTTTAGGAATTATTTTTTTTATGAATTATATTAGGCTCTTATAGAGTAGTTAAAACTGTGGTTTCATTTAAAGTGGTGCTGTCAATTCCATGTCTATCATCCCTAACGGGGAACGAACCTGCATTCATCACGTTACAATGGCAACTTGCTATATATAAAATACTTTTAGAATATAATTCTAAGAGATCACGACAACCTCCACCACCACCACTATAATTCAATTACAATATCATTTTTGATATCGCTTATCGCACAAAATTCGATATCCGTCAAATATCCCCGGCACACGGCTTTGTAATACCAAAATCCATATTAACCAGGATTGCCAATATTTCGCGATGGAATCCTATGTCAACAGCTTTTTTTCATATCTTTCTATATGGTTTTTCATGTTGGTTGACACGTGTATTTATTTGAGAAAAGTAAAGGTTCAAGGTTTCAAAGATATTTTTTTTAGTTTGAGATTATCTTTCGCAATCTTAAGAGGTATTTTTTGCGTTTTCTTTTTGTTTATTTAAAGAAATAAAGAGTAATTTATTTTCACTCTTTATGTATCATAATTTTAAATAAATAAAAATATTATAGTAGTATTTTGCTAGAGATAGCAAAAAAGACCCACACTAACAGTCGTGGCTTAGGGGCACAAGCGTGCCATTGTAAGCATGACAGATTGTGGATTCGATTCCCATTAGAGGAAATAAATATTTTATATTATCATTTCTTCACTCTGGTAATGAAGAAAAGCGCGGCGTTGTGTTCCGCCACACAATACGCAATGCCTCTAGAATTCGGCGGTAAATGTCTTGATGAGAACAGAATGTCTTTTCTCAAGGTAGATAGGTCTCATTTTAAAATTATTATTATTATTTATTATAAAGAGTTACCAAAACTAATAAAAAAAATATAAATTATACATAATTTCCAGATATTACACGCTTTATCGTTTAGAAAGTTGGTATATTAGTTCAGACAAAGGCGTTTACTAATGAGGTGAAGGCGTGAACTTTTAAGCTTAACGAAGGATTAATGACGTACATGAAACTCAAAATACCCTTTGTGCTTATAATACCTTCGAAGCTTCGTATTTGTTATATACTTCATTTTAAGTACGAAGTTCTTGAGATTAAATTAATAATCTGTTTAGTTTTATAATTTTAAAAGTTTTGCTGTTTTGAATTTTTAACTCGTGTATTAAAATTTTTGCCGGCTCGGCGTGGCGTAGTGGTGCAAACGTGTGATTGTAGATGTGACGGTTGTGGGTTTATTTTTAGTTGAGAAATGAAATATTTAATATTTTAATTTCTTCGTTCTGGTGACCAAGCAAAGCGGGAGTGTCTTAACTCTAGGTTCCATTTGCCTGCTACTTTCCGGTTTTTACTGATACCAGACACACAAAAATAATATTAATAGATAACTTTAAAATACGCCGAATGAAAGCCTTAAAAATATTTTAAAAATTCCCATCTTGCCATCGACTCTTCTATATATCGACTCTTAAATAGTAAATATAAATATCATATTGAATTATTTCCTTTTGTTGAGTGTATTAAGCACTCAATTAGAAATATTATGTTCTATAACATAAGTTTAATTTAAATAAAAAAAAAAACACAAAAATATGTTTATTATGCATAAAACAAGTCTATCGCATCAAAGACATTTAGTATGTATTTAAGTCTAATTTTTTAACTAAAAACAGGATACTGGAATTTTCAATATATATCAGCTTACATGGACTTGAAATGTCTGCAATCGTAGAAAAACATGCGCAAATGAAGAAACGGCTTTGGAATTTAATTAAAAAGAAACTGTTACTCAATAAATTTCTACTAATCGAATAAATTTACAAATTTAGAAATCTCAATTTATTTTAGTTTCAATAAATAAAATATATTTTTGTCTAAATAGGTACCATATAATAACGATCCATAGAATCCGAAATTATAATAATTTTGTCCTAAAATAAGAAATTTATAAGTTACAAAAAAAACAAAACAAACACTTTTCATCTGTCAAGATTTTGTTTTTGCTGTCCCTTTTGAAGTCTAGATCGATGAGAACGTATGACTTAGTTGGTCAGAGCGCTTGGACGGTTTCCAAAGAGGTGCGGATTCAAATCGCTAAGTTCAAATTTTTATTTAAAAAAATCAGCTTCATGCTGTATCCCGCACACAGCAGCGTAGACAGAGGGAACCTAGTATTAAGACACTCCGCTCCCCACTTTCTTCTGAATTCTGGAGACATTGCGTGATAGGCATTGGGAACTCAACGCTGTGCTTTGCCTCGACACCAGAACGAAGAAATGGAAATATAAACGTAAATAAATATTTCACTTCCTGGAATGGGGATCGAACCCACAAACGTCGCGTTACAGTCACACCCTTAGGCCGCTGCGCCACGAGGCCTCCCAAATTTTTATGTTTTCCAAAAAGTACTTTTGAGCTGGTCACTGAGGGTAGGTGTCCCAGAATAATTCATATAGCACCATTCCAAGGGTTATCCAAAATAATTTTATATAATGACACCATAAACCGAAAGTGATTGAGCTTAATAGCTTCCCTCTCTATAAACATTGTCATATATTAAATTTCTAATTTGTCGTCAACCAATTTATTAGTAACGCCTAACGTTGATAGCTTGGCTTGGCTTTAATAAATTGCTATAGTTGCTATATTTGCCACCTTTTATGCATCAGTAAGTAAATATTAATTTTATATAAAAAAAATAGGTGTTAGTGGACAAATATTATTAAAAGAAAATTTAGCTTAGTCCAGATATACTCGATTTCTAAGCGACGCAGTGCGGGTGTCAAGATGAAACACAAACAACAGATTTTTAATTACATTTTTTTTTTAGTTTCACGCTATATCCCTCACACAGCAGGGTAGGTGAAACACTTCGTTCCCTCTTTTCCATCGAAGTTTTAAAGGCATTGCGTGTTTAGTGGCGAAAATCGACGAATTACTTTACCTAGAGAATTATTTTATTTCCTCAGGTGGGAATACCTATCTAGTTATATAAACATAACTACCTATTCATTTTCATTTTTTGTCAACAAATATAAATCATATATTGTTCAGACGAAACCGCGACCCGAATATACTGAAAATAGTTAATTTTATTCAAATAATTACAATAATAATTATTTTAGCAACGCTTCTTCTTTCTCCTGGCATTAATCCCGGCTATTGCCAGGGTCTGCCTTCCTCAACCTACTCCACTTTGCACGGTCTTTTGCATCCTCGGTGGTGAGACCAATTATTTTAGCAACACTATATCTTCACAACATAAATTAACTATAAAACACGTATTTATTAGGGCACATTTGTTTTTTTATGTTAAACACGTCCCAGAATCGTCCAACATACACTCTCGAGCCTCAAATGATACATAGCCGCCATTGTTCCCAATGATCAATATTCGATGCGCGCGCGCACCAGTGTTAAATATTTTCGATAGAAAGTCCCTGCGGTATTATTTAGGCTGTCCACGTTTGCTGTTGATGTTGAATTCGAATGTAGGTGGTGTAGGTGGTCGGAGAAAATTTATTATGAGTAAATAAATACGGAGAGAAGTGGGATACGGAGTGTTTTAACACTAGGTTTTTTCTGGCTACATTGTTGTGTGCGGGATACAACGTGAAGCTGATTTTTAATAAAGGATTAATTTAAAACAAGGATTTATTATTATTTTGTTTTATTTAATTATCCTTACGATAATATTTTGTCGTTTTTAATTACACAATTATAATACCGTTCACGCTTCGACTGCGCTGCTCGCATTTATAAATTCCGTTTTATATGAGAATGGAGTTGAGAATGACACGATTTATTAGTCTGAGCCTGTATGAAATATGAATCAAATAAAATAAATAAATCAGCTTCACACTGTATCCCGCATATAAAAATGTAGACAGAGTGAAAACACTCTGTTCCGCCGAATTTTTCGAGGCATTGCGTGTTGAGTGGCGGAATTCGACGCCGCCCGTTGCCTCAGAAAAAAGTGAACAGAATTTCTTAACTCTAGGCTCCCTCTCCCGAAATACAGCGTGAAGCTGAAAAAAAGTGAAGTAAATAAAAAATATTTTAACCTAATTTTGTCCAATATAATATATGTACAAATAACAACCACTAGGTAACATTACGTTACCATTTCGTCATTATATGAAATGATATTAAGATATATGATTTTGCAACTATAGTTATTAGCTATCCTACTATAAGTTAGCATTGTATATTAAACTTGATTGAAATGATTATTCCCACGGCCCCACAATTATTGTCGTACAACGAACTAGAGTTTTTCATGGCTCATACAATATATGAAATAATTTTCTTGGTAAGAAATTATAATTGAACTTCGTATAACGCAATGTCTTAGAAACTAGTATTTTAAGATCTAATACAATAGTTTGTGTGTCTATATATAGCTTGTTAGTTTATTTGGGGGTTTAATTAATGTTTCGAAACAAAACTTGTCGAAAAGATTAATATTAACATTTTTAGCCATACGTTCTCGTCGAGCTATATGGAAATTCTTATACGCTTGTTAAAACTTACATGCATTAGCCCAAAATTAGTAAAAAGTTAAAAGTAGTCTTTTGAATTACATAAAGATTACATGATAATATTATATTGTCGGTTTTAGAAGAAAATACGATTTCTGTGGTATAATTTAAAAATTCATCGAAATCATATAATTTATTCTTGCATATAATAAACTAGTGGACCCGAACGCGGCTACGCCTGCTTGAACTATACGAATATTTATTAAATATATTTATGAAATTATTTTTAGTTTTCAATAGAGAGATGCGTTAAGCAAGCTCATTTTGGGTGATGTTTTCTAACAACAAACTTTGCAAATCGTTGCTTAGCAACTGTCGCATAGCGACGGTTGTTATTAACATAGCTCAATAAATTGCATGTCAAATTAATAAGTATTTCAATATATTGGTATATATCGAAAATATTACAAATATGAGAAAAAAAAGTATCCTATGTTCATCCCGAGACCCTCAAGTATCTCTATATGAGTATTTTATCACAATTAAATTATCGGTTTCGCCCTGATTGCGTAAAAGACAGACAGACAGACAGACAGAGTTACTTTCGAATTTATAATATAAGTATGGATTATAAATCACATGAAAGCCAGTATCTTTGAAATAAAAAAACAGATAAGTATAATGAGACTACAAATAACAACGGGAAATAGATGAAAATTAATTTTATGTATCTACATAATACTAGCAAATACAACTAGAAAATGATTAATTCTAAAATAATACAAAACGAACATTGGGTATAACAATTCAATGTAAAATGCATTATGTCGACTGCGTCAGTTGGTAATTAAAAACTTCCAATTTTATGAGAGAAAAATGTATGGTTTTTTGCTTTAAAATAACTCGATGTCAGTTTAAGCTATTTTTTTACAATTTTTTACTAAAATAGTAAAAAATTTAGCTTAAATTTTTACTATTTTACGGCACGCTGTTATAACTTTGTTTTGTTCATACTAAATTAGTTCGGAAAATCGACTTTCAGCTTATACGTACAACGTTTGGAATATTAGTTTCAAGTTTATTTGCTTATGTGTTTCCATTTTTGTCACTTATAATGACATCTCCTTCTCTTTTGTGACTAATTTTCGCCTAAATTGTGTAAAACATAAACACAACCTCCTCTGTTTCGATGTCAGTTAAAAAGTTATTTTTAAACTTCAATTACTATTTATATTTTTTAAGTGAATCAGAAATGATATTTCTACAAATAAGTAGAATAAAAAATGCCTATATTTAACGTAATCGTAATAATCGTAACGTAATAATCGTTTTTTTTACTGCGCTTAAAATATCGCTTCGCTTAAAATATCACCCTGATTTGACCTCCGACCTACAATTGTAAAAAAATTAATAAGCGAACGAGATCGAGCGAAATTTACTTATACAATGTATACTTATTTATACATAATTTAATTATAACCAATTATTGCCATATCAATAGGACTCTATCTCAAGCATATTAAACGTATATAAAATAAGCGTCTACTATAGCGTCTGCTATTGAGGGAATGTTCAATATTTTCATATCTTCGCTCTGGTGTCGAGGCAAAAGCCCGAAATTGGGTTCCGCCACTCAACACGAAATGCCTCAAGAATTTCGCGGAAAGTGGAAAAACGGACTTCATAACGTCTTCAACTTCAAGGATGTCATAACCTTAACATTAGGTTCCCTAGGCAGGGAACCCTTCCCTTCTTTGTACAGAATACAGCATAAAGCTGTATTTTATATAGTACTAATTTGTAAAAGTCAAAGCACTGTAGGGGTTACGAATTTCACCTTTAAATAAATTCAGTCTAACGTGTAACATTGTACCGATATTTTTCGTAAAGGAACGAAATTAAATGAAATATAAATTCTAATTTCATACCTCGCATAACGTAGGCAAAGCAAATTTAATTATTTATTAAAGATTGGATGTGATATGAGTTGTAGGATTTTTTTTTATTTACTTTAGGATTAAGTTATTATTATTATTTCCAGTCAAGGTGGCAGGTTCTATTCCCACTCGAGAATATTTGATATTTTTATTTTCCTCGTTCCGGTAATGAGACAGACGCGGCGTTTATTTCCGCCACTCCTCACATAATGCCTCCGAAATCCGGTTAAAAGTAGATAACAGAAGTGTCTGAATAGGAACAAAGTGTCTTAACACTAGGTTCTCTCTGCTTACCTTGCTATGGGGGCTAAAAAATATAAAATTAGTTTTGAATGTACCCAAACATTTTCCCACGGGCATTGAAGCTGCAATCGTCGTATATAGTCAAATACTTAACAACTGAGTATCTATAGAGTTATTCGTAAAAGCTTACATCGATCAGTTATCAATAGCATACCTACTCATTTCAACGGGCGTTACAAAACCGAATGAAATGGAAATAAATGTATGAAGGCAGCTTCGCTTACACGTTTTTAGTCAAAGGTAATTTTGCCATGTAATGTATACGTGAGCCCGCTCTCATTAGCCTCTATTGAGGGTTTTAGTGTATAAAATTTTATGAAAAAAATTAAAAATATAACAGAGAGATAGGTAGGAGTAAGTTTTTTTTTTCTCTTAATATTAAATCTAGTAAAAACTTGAAAAGCTAATTCCGCCAGGCACAAGCGTTTCACTGTAAACGCAGCAGATTGTGGGTTCGATATCCACTCGAGGAAATTAAATATCAAATATTTTCATTCTTCACTCTTCTGCCTAGGCAATACGCAGCGTTGAGTTCCGCCACCCAACACGTAATGCCTACAAAATTCGACTGAAAGTAATGTTAACGTCAATAAGGATATATAAAAAAATATTTTAATTCTATACAAAAATATTACATTATAAATAATTTTTAATACAAAAAAACATAAATATCTAACAAGTTAATATATTCAAGTGAGGTTGATTGAGACGGGATTTATCTTAAGACACAAATCCCGCGGGATCAGTAAAAACGGAACTATGTCACCGCGACTTGATTTATACTAGGTAAGCTGTTTCGTACAGTTTTTGTTCGAGATGATCTTTCTAAGGCAAAGTGTTCTTATAAGGATAATGGAATTTGAAGGCGGAAAGTTTTATGAAAGGAGATTTATTTGAAATATTTTACATTAAATATAATATTTTTCTTTAAAGTGTTTTGTAAATAACTAATTTAGAATTATGTGAATAAGACATTCGGGGTCTTTTCAACTTCTGTAAGTACTCTGATATGATTTTGTAATAGAGTCCTCTCTGAAACCTAGTTTTAAGCTACTCCGTTCCCCATTTTCCACCGAATTCTGAAGACATTGCGTGTTGAGTGGCGGAACGCAATATCCTACTTTGCCATGATACAAAGGCGAACCTGGGAACCTAGTGTAAACGTTCCCACTGAAACATTTCCGTTACCCATTTTCTGGAGAATTCTTAAGGAGTGGAACTCAACGTCGTGAACTCTAAGTGAAGAAATGTAAATATTAAATATTTGATTTCCTTGAGCGGGAATTGAACCCACAACCAGTTATGTTTACAGTCACATGAGCTTGTTACCCTGCGCCGCGCCTGGTCTCAAACACTATGTTACAATTGCAATTTTACTGAAATAATATTTAACCCAACGAAAATTATACGTGGAGAACTTCCCACTAATCCCACTTTACTGCTTAAACGACCACCGTAAAAAATATTATTATCAAACTATGAAGGACCTTTAAAAATTTCGCTCGTAAACAAGTCCAAGAGAATAAAACAAGATTTTTTTACAAGCTTTGCCCGTTTAATAACGCGAGAAGTCGTTTTGTAACGGAAGGAAGTAATCAGATTTTAAGAGCGCTGGTATGAACCAGCATTGTACTGTTGTTTTTCAGTACTCGCCTGTAGCTGTGCTTAGATATTTCTTTTTTGTTTTACTGGAAATAATGTTTTTAGTGTTTAGTGTTTTAATTCTTTTCTGTATTTGCATTTTTGTATTATAATAGAGGAGTATAAAAGGACTGTAGTGATACGTAGTGAGGAATTCTACAAAAAAATACACAAATTCGAAGAAAACCTGGTAAATACAATGATATTTACTATTTTTTTACCAAATTTGTACACAATGCGTGTACTTACAAATGCTTATTTTCCTTTTTACAGTTTCATGCTATATCCTGGGTAGGCGGAGGGAATTTGGGAACCTAGTGTTAAGACATTCCTTTCCCTATTTTCCGTCAAATTATCGAGACTTTGTGTACCTTACAATTTTTTTTAAATGTTATCGTAAACAATATATTATTTACACAAAAAAACAAAGAAATTTGTCGCTTGTACAAATATCAATTTCGCATCTCACTACCAAATGACTGGAGGCGGAACGTCGAGATAAGTAAATTATTAAACATTTTCCTTTACTTGACGAAATTATGTAAATCTTTGATACGAATTTTGTTTATCGTCTGAAGATGAGTTTTCTTTCATTTGTATGATTTTATGTATTAATGGTTAAAGTAAATTTTATTAAAATGAATTAATATCGGTGTTTATTCATTTCATAATTATGTATATTGAAGGCAGTGGAGGTGCAGGGGTACAAAAGTGTGACTGTAAAGGCTTCAGGTTGTGGGTTCGATTGCCGCTCGAGGAATGAAATATTTAATAAGTTAATTTCTTAGCTCTGGCTTCGAGGCAAAACGCGGTGTTGAGTTGTGCTATTTAACTGGAATTGCCTTCAAAAATCTGCAGAAAGTAGTGAACAGAATTAGGTCACAGGTTCCTATCCACTGCCTATCCCGCTATATGTATCCCGCGGGATTCAGCGTGAAACTAAAAAAAATATTTTATCACATATTCTGTCATTACATTAAGAAATATAAAACTACACTCCACACCATTAAGCATTACTTACGATCATGCCCCAATTTATAGTTAGAATCGAATCGAATGTTTTCGTCTCGATTGACATAAATTCTAACGTCGTACCATTGATAAGGCGCTTATACGAGTATAAACTGTTCTGGGCTCGGGCAACACTGTTCTCTCTCAAAGTGGTTTAACTACAGTAGACTATAAAGTAGGCAATATCCACTACAAAGCTGCTATTCAACTTATATCTGGTCATTTATAGCGGAGATGAAACAAGACGCTTTATTTGGAAGGAATGTCGATCGTTTTGTCGATAAAATTAATTATATTTACATTATTTTATATTTTAAACTTATTGTTGTTTGTTAATGACATGGTCGATAGTTCTAATTTTGTGAAAATAAATATTTGTTTGGATATATGATACATATTTACAGTATTCGTATTTTTTATTGCAATTATTTTGTTTGTTAAAATTAGAACTAAAGGCGTACAGGCTTTTAACTCTATTTTTTTTAGCTTCACGCTGTGTAACTCACACTAAAGTGGAATTCAATGCTCCGAAACCAGAGCAAAGAAAGAGATTATTAAATATTTCATTTCTTCAAATAGGATGCGAACACGTAATCACTTGCCTTTTCCCCTCACTGGTGCCCATGCCACAACTAGCCTCGAAAATCTAATGAATATTTATTATTTATTAATTTTATCGATATTTTAATAAAACTATAGAACGGGTCTTCACGGTGCCGCAGTGTCGAAAGGGTGCGAGCGTGGAGCAGCACTTCAGAGATCGGTAGCTGACATCTGAGTCAGACGGGTCACTGACCATGGTAGCGTTCTTCAGTTTATTATTATGTGCATGAAAAAAAGTATTTCCGTTTCATAATATTTGTGGTGAGCGCTCTCGTTTTTAAATGGGTTTTTGCCTACCTACCCTACCCTAGGTTTAAATGAAAAATATATTGTTCTTTCCAAATATTTTTTGGGAGATTTAAATAAAATTATTATGTAGCATACCACTGTTAAAGTGAGGGTTCTGAGTTCGATTTCCACTTGGAGGAATAAAATATTTAATATTTTTTATTTCTTCGCTTTTTTATTTCAATGCCTTAAGCATTGTATTCATTGAGTACCGCTACAAAACACATAATAGCCTAAGAATTCATTAGGTTTCCATATTCCCTCTTGCTACATTACTATATACGAAAAACAGCGAGAAGCTAAAGAAATTTTTTTTTTGAATATATACATTTTCCAGCTCTTAGTATTAAAATTTTACGTTTATATAAAAATAATGCAAGGGATGCAAGGGGGCCATAATACCTAAGTGCCCTCAAACAGTCAACCTCACCTGCCCGTGGTGCATCCTGCTGATCTACGAACGAGGCTCTGACGACCGAACGATGGCGGTATAACCATCCAATCAGCCAGGCTTCAAATTAGGCTGGTGACGGGCAGCAGCGTCACCAGTGCAAGGGGGCCCGGCCCTGCGCTCGCCAACACGCCCTTGCCTAGCGTGGCGAGTATGGGCAACACTTCCCATGTCAGCACACCGAAAGAAACGGCCCTCAGTTCCCGGTGGCCCTGCTATTCCCGACCATCGTGGTGACGGTCGTGGTCACGGCGGGGCAGAGGGTGCGAAGAATCTCCGGGTAGGATCCGGTCACCACACATACCACCAACTACATTTGGCTACATATAATGTTCGTTCGTTGAAGGAAGATGTCTATCTAGCTGAGCTCGAGTCGGAGTTAGGACACATAAATTGGCACATTCTAGGGCTGTCAGAAGTCCGAAGACAGGGAGAGGACACGATAACCCTGAAATCGGGCCACCTACTCTACCATCGAGAGGGCGATAAGACGTCACAAGGCGGAGTTGGTATTTTGGTTAACAAAGTTCTCTCTGGCAATGTGATGGAAGTCAGCAGTGTGTCCACTCGGGTAGCATACCTCATACTCAAATTAACTAGGAGGTATTCTCTGAAAGTGATTCAGGTTTATGCTCCCACGTCGACACACTCTGACGACGAGGTCGAGGCCGTCTATGACGACATAACAAGGGCCTTACAGGACACCACCAAGACCCACTTCACTGTTGTTATGGGGGACTTCAATGCCAAAGTAGGAGCACAAGAACGCGGTGAATCGGTTATTGGATCGCACGGTATTGGTAGCAGAAACCGTAGGGGCCAAATGCTAGTTAACTTTCTCGAATCTCAGAGGCTCTCTCTGATGAATTCTTTTTTCCAGAAAAAGCCTCAGAGGAAGTGGACATGGCGAAGCCCAGATAATGTGACTAAAAATGAGATCGACTTTATCATGACGAATAGGAGGTATATATTCAAAGACGTCTCAGTGATCAACAGGTTTAATACCGGAAGTGATCACCGACTTGTACGAGGGACTTTGAATATAGACTTCCGACTCGAAAGAAATCGTCTGATAAAGTCTACGCTCCGACCGTCACAACGCCATATCGCTGCAAAATCCGATGAGTTCCAGCTGGAACTCCAAAACCGATTCCAATTGCTGGAAACCACGGAGGATGTTGACCAATGTGCCAATCAGTTTGTGTGGAACCAATCCGAGAAGTGGGAGAGGCTTTTTGTCAACAAAGTCAGAGGATTAAATCATCCAAGTTCTCGGCCGAAACAGTGGATCTGATGAGACAGAGACGGGAGACGTCTACGGATTCGCCAAATTTCCGCCTTCTCAATAAGTGTGTAAAAAATCAAATACGATTCGACCTCCGCCAAAGCAATCTAAGAGCAATCGAAGATGCTATAGAACGAAATAGAGGCTCGAAAGTATTCGCCAAACAATTGGGAAGGAGTCATTTGGCGAAGCTGACGACATCTGATGGTCGAGTCATTACATCGAAACCTGATCTACTCCTAGAAGCCGAAACTTTTTATAGAGGACTGTACTCCTCTCATGCACCTAAACCCACCATTGAAAACGCAAATGACAAACGTGCCAAGCTGACCCGTCACTTCACGGACGAGCTACCGGACATAGAGATTGCCGAAATTGGGATGGCTCTTGAGCAGCTCAAAAAGAACAAGGCACCTGGGGAAGACGGTATTACCACGGAACTCTTAAGAGCTGGTGGGCGTATTGTCTTGGAGGAGCTCCGAAAGATATTTAATACCGTCTTAAACAAGGGCACAACGCCGGAAGCATGGTCTAGAAGTGTGGTCATATTGTTCTTCAAAAAAGGAGATAAAACGCGCCTCAAGAACTACAGACCGATAGCACTTCTAAGCCATGTCTATAAGCTTTTCTCAAGAGTCATATCAAACCGGCTTGCCCGAAGATTTGACGATTTCCAGCCTCCTGAACAGGCCGGGTTTCGAAAAGGCTACAGTACCGTAGACCACATCCACACACTACGACAGGTTATACAAAAGACCGAGGAATATAATCGCCCTCTGTGTCTCGCATTTGTGGACTACGAAAAAGCCTTCGACTCCATCGAAACCTGGGCTGTTCTCGATTCTCTGCAGCGATGTCAAGTCGATTGGCGGTATATCGAGGTGTTGAAATGTATATATACATCCGCTTCGATGACTGTCCAAATCCAGGATGTCCAGACAAGACCAATCCCTCTGAAGCGCGGAGTAAGACAGGGAGATGTAATATCTCCGAAACTGTTTACTAACGCTTTAGAGGATGTCTTCAAAACACTGGACTGGAGTGGGCAGGGTATTAATATCAACGGAGAATACATTTCACACCTTCGATTTGCTGACGACATAGTTGTAATGGCCGAATCGCTGCATGAGTTAACGGAGATGCTGCAAAGCCTGAGTGTTTCTTCCAGACGGGTGGGTCTGGGAATGAACTTGGATAAGACTAAGGTCATGTTCAATTCATTTGCAGATCCAAGGCCAGTTATCGTCGATAATGTTAGCATCGAAGTTGTCCAGGAATACATCTACCTAGGCCAAACTATACAACTTGGTAGGAACAACTTCGACAAAGAGGCTGACAGAAGAATACGTTTGGGTTGGGCAGCGTACGGTAAACTTCGTCGAATCTTCGATTCGCCACTACCTCAATGCCTGAAATCTCGGGCATTCGACCAGTGCATTCTTCCGGTCATGACGTACGGGGCGGAGACATGGACTCTAACGAAAGGCCTCGTCCACAAATTTCAAGTCGCTCAACGCGCCATGGAGCGGGCTATGCTCGGTGTATCTCTTAAGGATAGAATCCGAAACGAGGAAATCCGGAGGAGAACCAGGGTTACCGACATAGCCCAAAGAATTGGTAAGCTGAAGTGGCAATGGGCGGGGCATATCTGTCGTAGAGCCGACGGCCGTTGGGGCAGACGTGTCGTAGAGTGGAGACCCCGTACAAAACGACCGGTGGGACGACCCCCTGCCAGATGGGCTGACGATATGAAGAGATTGGCGGGAAGCGGATGGGTCCGAAAAGCTGAAGATCGAGTGTGGTGGCGAGAATTGGGGAAGGCCTATGTCCAGCAGTGGACTAAAGACGGCTGTTGATGATGATGATGATGATAAAAATAATATAAAAGAAAATTTATTAATTAATAAAAGGAGAAAGTACTGAATAAATTATTAGGCAACCTTTTTGCTGCCGCCCAATACCTAAGCAGCGATATTTATAAAGTTATTTTATATACATTTCTTCAGACATTCCTAACTCAATTTTATTATCGTCTAAAAAAGCAAACGAAAAATATTTAACCTTTATAAACGTGAAGTACCTTATAAATGGTACTTTTTTATCAGATTCACGTTGTAACCCGCTCATAGCAGATTAGGCAAAGGAAATTTAGTGTTAACACACTTTGTTCCCCATTTTCCGCCGAATTCTGGAGGCATAACGTGTTGAGTGAATCTTACGAAACTCAACGCCGTGCTTTGCCTCGACAGTAGAGCGAATAAATGAAAATATAATTTGAAATAATAATTTCATTTACTTGAATGGGGATTGATGGGGACTGGCCCCAAAAAATAAAATAGGTACTTGTACTATAAATAGAGTATCTATTTTATTAACGTAACCAAACCCGCTTTTATTTATATAACAAACACATCATGGGTTAATGTAAGCACGTCCTAAGTAAACATACCTTACGCTTAAATATATGCGAAAGCTTCGAAAGTACATTATCGATACAAAGCAACTTTGAATCAATTAATTATAAAAGCTCAAACATTAGAACACCGTCGTAGTGGAATCATATGGGTCTATAATAAATTGTATTGTTATCAATATAGAGTGAGGAAATTTAAATAATTCATCCCTCTAAGTGGGAATCGAACCCGCTACCGTCATATTTACAGACAAGTTCTATACAGCACATTATTCATTACATTAGAGAAAATTAATGTGCCTATTAAACATTTTTGTTAATTCTGCCTACAACGAAATTAGTAGAATAATTTATCGTTTATTTCTTGATTTTGTATTAAATATGTACTAGCTTTTATATATGTAAACTAACACTATAGAATATGCCAATATAGTTATTTTATATTTATTATAATTCCTTTTTGCGAACAAAAATCTTTTTTTACAGCCAATTGAACGTCTCCGGATGTCCATTTTATTGTACTCTTATTTAAATGCCTATTATTACTCGCCTAATGTCTTACATCACACTAAATTAAACAAATTATACATTTGACTTTGAACCTTAATTCTATAAAAATAGAGTCTAATTGACATCTGCGTTTGTTCCTATAGGTCTCGTTGGCCCCAAATAGGGTTGACACAGGTCAATTTTGCCCAGACCGAAATTAATTAGTGTCCAGCGTTTCATTATGCAGAAGTAACGAGTAACGAACCGTCGCGAGACGTCCCTTGAATACGTGATGTGGTTTAATATAAGCTGTTGAGAAGGAAGGTGGACAGACTGATGATGGAAATTCCATTAAATAGTGTTTTTTTTTTTCAGTGTCTCACCTTATCTCGCACACAGCAGGGTAGGCAGTGTCAAGATACCTAGTGTTAAGACACTCCATTTTCCACTTTCTCCGAATTCTGGATGCGTCGCCATTTGCCAAGCGAAGAAATGGAAATATAAATTTAAATAAATATTCCATATACTCGAGTGGGGATCGAACCCACAACCAGTCGATTATACAGCCACATTTTGTGGCGCTGCGCCACCACTGGCCTCAATCCCTCCCTCTATCTACCCTAAATATTGCATTCATTTATAATACGGAAAACAGAAAAGATATTTTAAACGATTCACAGCTTCCCGTTTGTTATGAAAAGCAAAAAAAATCAAAAACATTCGTTCTGAGGCACTCGTATTATCTAAATCTAAAACTAAGACAATCTAACGTCCTCATCTCGGGGGAAATCACCGAAAAGGGTTATTTCATATGCGGCTTCGTGCGGATCTCATACAACTTTTCTGTAGCTTTGTTTTAAAATACAAATTAAAATATCTTTTATGTTAATTTTATAATGAAGAATGTTTAGTTGAATTAAATTTAGG
This sequence comes from Heliconius numata, assembly GCA_016802625.1. Classification (NCBI taxonomy): domain Eukaryota; kingdom Metazoa; phylum Arthropoda; class Insecta; order Lepidoptera; family Nymphalidae; genus Heliconius; species Heliconius numata. Next base: position 121,650 of record JAEBDU010012173.1, on the reverse strand, counting down.
TTTTAATTTCCATATTTAACCGACTTCTGTCAGAAAAGGAGGTTACCAATTCGACTGTATGTTTTTTTTTTATGTTTGTTACCTAACTTTTGATTGGGTGAACCGATTTGGATAATTTTTTTTATTTGAAAGGTGAAGCTTCCCGTTTGGTCCCATTTTTTTTCTTCATCATTTTAAAATATTGTTTGATTGCTAATAGTCTAACCAAATCGGGCAAATATTCAAATTCTAAATATTTCCTTCCTAGGACCTATCATTCTAGTGATACAATAGGACTGCGTTCTACGTGACAACAATTAAGTGGGAAAAGTGGGCAACAAAAATAGTCTTAATGGGAACGGGATGTCTTAACACTAGGTTCCCAAGTTCCCTCTGCCTGCCCTATTATTTGTGGGATATAGCGTAAAGATTTTATTTACTTTATTTACATATAGGTAAGCTAGGCGATAAGCAGAGGGAACCTAGCGTAGAAACACTTCTTTCCCCACGTTTCATCCTGTATTCGAGAGATTGTGTGTTGAGTGGCGGAACTAAAGATATAATTTTACAGATATAAAGATATAATATTAACAACTCAACATAAAATACTTATAGGAAAGCCTATTGGCTGGGACAATGCTCTCCACTTATGATATCATCAGTTTCAATAGGGTATGCGATATATTGGGTAAAGCGTTGGTGGTGTGCTGTTATTTTTATGAGTATAAGATGATAAATTGATTATAAATATATATAATAGTAAAGAGAAAGTAGTGTTTAGCCACTCTGTTCTTCATTTCCTAATGTTATTTATTAGATTAAATTCAAAATATTTACTCAAAAGCACAATATGTGAGAGAAGAAATGTAACCTACTCTATATCTTTTAGCTTTACGTTAAATCCGACATATAGCGAGGGAGATATAGGGATCTTAATGAGACACTCCGTTTTCCGCTTTTTAACCAATTTTAGAGACATTGAAGATGAAGAAATGAAAATAATTCCCTTACCCGAGAAGTAATCGATCCCACACACGTCATTCGCCTCCATATACCTTAATATATGTATAACCTTATTTTTATATGGTACGCTACAGTATTTACCAGGATCTTATCCACATAGAGAGCCATTTTATATTACCTGATACATGGTGAAGAGGAGTAAGTGGCCACTTCATATCCAGCTGGCTCACACTTGATTATAGTATGACACTTGATTATTCTTCATGCACCAGACATTTCTTCCTACAGTTCATAGCGGCTGTGACCTCGCTGTGCACTTTAGCTTGGTAAAATAAAGTTTTTTTTCAGCTTTATGGTGTATATATAGCAGGGTAGGGAGAGGGAAGCTAGTGTTAAGACACTTCGACAATTTTTGGGGGAATTGTGTGTTGGGTGGCGGAAATCAACGCCAGGTTTTTTTTGCCTTGGTGTCAGACCCAAGAAATGAAAATATTCCTCCGAGTGGAGATCGAGCCCACAACCGTCGCGTTACAGTCACACCCACCATTTAATTTTTATTTGTTTATCTACCAATCTTCTATTAAATCTAATTTATAATGTTAAAAGTAGCTCGATAAAAGAAATCTTGGCATTGGATACATATTTTTTAACCGACTTCTGTAAGAAAAGGAGGTTATCAATTCGACTGTATTTTTTTTATTTATTTTTTTTATGTTTGTTACCTCATAACTTTTGACTGGGTGAACCGATTGTGAAATTTTTTTTTTATTTGAAAGGTGAAGCTTCCCGAATGATCCCATTTTTTTTTTGGTCCATGTCTGACAATGATATCTATGAGAAAATCACATAAGTCTTAAATTTGCATTAGGTATGTGCGCGTCGGTGTCAAACTAATGCTACAACAACCTTACTACAATATCTAATTACTAAGCCTGTTTGTTTTACTTGACACCGATTTTAAAATTACAAAATCTTTATATAATTATTTTTCACTTTTTAGTTCGTTGTTAGAAGTCGGTTTTTCTTTTTGTTAAAAATGAATTTACAATTTTAATAAGTGTTAATATAATTTCCACTTTAAGCGTATTTTCTATTGAATAGCGGAACCTGACGCTGCAATTTATCTTATCTGTATATTTAAAACAACTTAAAGATCATTTCTTGTATAAATCGAACCCGCAATCACCGTGCGTAAAGCCTATCACGGCGCCACTATGATATAATAGCAAAAGTATTACGAAGAATAGGTTACTTTGTCCTATGGGAAGTAAAGAAAACCTATAATAGAACGACCAACAATGAAATGTTGCAGTATAATAAAAGATATAGATAAGTATAGATAGATATATGCTATCGATATATCAAATTGAATCAAGGGTTTTAGTCTTCTTATCTTCTTATCTTTTCTTTTGTTTTACACTATTTTCCGCCCATAGAGGCGTAGTACGCAGATGGATCCAGTGTTAAGACTCTCCGTTTACCATTTCCAAGACATTGCGTAGTGAATAGCATAAGAAATCGAACCTACTACAGTCAGAAACCATGCTGCTATGCCATGGTGACGTTATTCCTTTTTAAATCCTAAATACTTAGTAAAGTAATAATTAAATTTCACTCAGTTTTAATTTTAAGAGAACTTTACGATAACGCTTAAGCCTTGTCAAAATTAGTTATGGCGGTTGTTAGTTGGGTTTGAAGTGTTTATTTTATACTAACGACGTTGATGCCTTATTTAGAGGGTTTACTATGGTAGAGGTATTAGGTCTACTTGTGTAAAGGAGTGAATATAATTAAGCACTCCTATAAGTAAGACATAATCAATTCTAAGTAAAAAAAATTTAGTAAATAAGAAAATGGTAGAATGGTAGAATTTAAATTTTATTAAGCACCTTCAAGTAAAAGTCAGTATGGCCAGTCCATGTCCACAGTAGACGTGACTGGTTGTGGGTTTGATTCCTATTCGATAAAATAAAATATTTAATATTTTCATTTTTTCTTTGTTGTGTTCCACTACTCAACAAGCAAAGCCTTCAAAACTCAGCGGAAAATGGGGAACAGAGTGTCTTAACACTAGTTTAAGTTTCCCATATTCCCCTTTCCTCTGACTTTGACCTTGCTGTGTGCGGGATACAGCGTGAAGCTGTAAAAACGACTAGTAATCTCGACAATGCCTTTACAATTCTTTCTCATACTCGAAAAAATGTTATTTCTATTAAAACTAAAAGAAAATTGTTATGTAAAAAAAGAATATTACAGTAGAAAACGTTTCTCATAATTTTTTTAGTATAAGAAATTATAAGTGTCAATAATAATTTCCTATACTAAAAGTGTTTCCTAATAATTTCTCTTAAGTGTATCAAAACACTACCACTTAAGGCGATGACGATACTGGTTACTCATAGAAGACTTGACTCTTTGACCTTTGCAATTTTACTTCCAATATCAATAAATCTATTGAAGATTTATATGATACGCGACCGGGTTACGTTTTTGGGGTAATCGATAAAAAGATAAGATAAAATATGGAAAAAAAGGCCGTCGTGGAGCAGCGGCACAAGGGTGTGACTGTAACGCGGCGGTTGCGGGTTCGATCCCCACTCGAGGAAGTGAAATATTTATTTACGTTTATATTTCCATATCTTCGCTCTGGTGTCGAGGCAAAGCGGCGTTGAGTTCTGCCACTCAACACGCATTGCCTCCAGAATTCAGCAGAAAGTGGGGAACGGAGTGTCATAACACTAGATTCAGTCTGACAACCTTGCTGTGTGCGGGATACAGCGTGAAGTTGAAAATATGGAACCATTTTACTACTTTCAATTATTCTATACTAGCGACCCCCTTGCGGCTTCGCCCGCTTTTACTACTGGATTATTCATATAATGTATGTTTGCAAAGCACTTAAGATAATGTAAAAATTAATTAAACTGTAATGCAACCCGCATTTTCGTAGTTTCAATAAGGATTTTCCAATTGTTTTACTCGGCAAGGATTTTTTAGTAGGTACCGTAATTTTAAATCTGTGCTACTAATCTTTTCAAGTACTTATTAAAATATATTTAAATGACTATTTTTAGATAATTAAATGACTATTTTTAAACGGAAGAAATTATAAACAAAAGTCTACCTACTAATAACTACTACAAAAAATATGAAACCAAATATATCG
>JAEBDU010012173.1:75188-112542 GCA_016802625.1 Heliconius numata | reverse complement strand
TGTGAATAATTTCGCTTTATTACTCCTTCTGATGAAGTTTTCATATTTTTGTTCAAATATTTTTTTACAACCAGTAACCAAATACACTAGTAACAAGACTATGTGCATTTATATACTAACTTTAATATAATATTCTATAAAATATTTTATTTTATATATCTAATAAGAAAGGGTACAATAGTTACTAAATCAACATAATGCTCAGAATTATAGATAGAAATATTATAATATTGCCAAATAGGTTATAAAAGCCTCGAAACAATTCAAATTCAAAGTCATTTTGAATCATTTTTAATCAAATCGAGTGGGGATTGAATCCACAACCGTCGCGTTACAGTCACACCCTTGTGCCACTGCTCCACTACGGCCTTAGAATTCAATGATATCATGAATTAAATAATACTAATTATAAAGTAAACAATACTATATTACAATTTAAAAATGCATTTTTTACTATCAATGAAGTAATACTAACTTACATGTTTTTCAATATAAGCCAGCCAACGTTTGGTAAGGTCGAGATTTGAATCGGTGACCTACAATTGCATTAAACACTGTCACCTAGACGTCCCTTACTGCGCAGTGACGCAACCCTCATATTAGCATATAAATGGAAATAAAAGGTGGTCAATACTGTTACGTGACCTGTGGAAAGTCTAACGTTTTAAAATCTTTTGTCACAGTTCGAAATTTTAAATAATAAAGAAGAATATAAATTCTTCTTTTTTTTATTTACACTTCTACTTTCTATTTTTTCCATATATCGTTCATAACATGTGGTAATAAGACATTTGTTCTACAATTTCCCTTTAATTTCATTTAACATGAAATATTTCGTGTTTAGAGTTTCGTGTTATACGAAACGTGCAGTTTTGAGTGGCAGAAGAAAACGCTGTATTTTGTCTAACTAGCCAGCAAAAATACTTATCTAATAAGTACGCAATTACATACAAAAAAATATATACAAATATTCCTTTTTTCACCCTCTAATCCGCATATAGCAGGGTAGACAGAGGAAATCGGGAAACCGAGTGTCAAGATACTCCTTCCTCATTAAGACTCTTCCTCTATCTTTTCACCGAATTCTGCAAGCATTGGGTGTTGAGTGGCGGAATTCAACGCTGCGCTTTACATTGTTTCGAGAGTAAGGAAATATAAATATTAAATAATTCATTTCCTTGAGTGGGAATCGTCTACACTACCTGCCTTGTGCCTCTATGCCACATGAACATTTCTCAGCTAAAATTTAAATCTCTAAACATTCACACATAGTATAAGGGCTTATTATATTCGTTAGTTCATGATTAATAGAATACACAATATAAATTCCATATCGAAGTTTTTTTATTTGCGGTTCACCTCAGAAGCCTAATAACGCGGTAGAAATTTAAACTTGTATTGTTTATGGTTAAAATTTGAAATTGATTATATGCTTCATCAACAGCTTCATGCTTTTTCCTCGCTTAAAAGGGAAATATATAAAATAATTTAGTGTCAAGACACTCCAATTCAAGATATTACGTGTTAAGTAGTGACACTATGTCGCCCCAGTCACGCCGCGCCTCGTTAGAGCAAGAAAAAGAATATCCATTCCCCCGAGTGGGGATCGAACCCAAAACCATAGCGCTTACAGTAAGACGCTGTCTCCCGGCGGCTTGACATGAAGGTCAATTTGAATATACGTATGTCTACTATATTATAGAGAATATTAATCTATTCTTATAATAAAATCGTAAGAGGGTCGGTGTCTGTACTTGGAAGATATTTTAAAAAATGTATTATTGGGAACCTTTATTAACCTAATAGAACCCAAAACAATGATTTTTATTTTTTTTGTCTTTATGTCCGTTTGGCTGTGCGTTTGTTATCGCTAATCTCAGAATTGACTTAATCGATTTAGATGCGGTTTTCACTATTGGATTCTGGCAAGCTTCCAAAAACATATAGGGTTTATTTTATTACAATCGGTTCATAAATAAAAAAGTTATGTCAATTTAAAGTATTTAGTTCGACAAATATGCTAATTGCCTTAACAGTTATTTTATACAACTGTTCTACTGAATTGACTGAATCTTAAGTTTTCAATTTCTTTATTAATATTTCTATTTCAAGCGGGCGCAGCCCCGCACGAGCCCAATAGTAAAATAATAAAATTACAATTTACAATTTATAATACTAACCACAATGCTGAATTTCTTTGATCCCTATATTCCAATTAGGTGACATAATTTATTTCTATGAGATATTTTTACACAACCTTCGAGATATCAAAGGTGTGCGCGTTACTCATTATTAATTTATTATGATTTTATTCAATGAATTGTTTATTTCGCTCTTTTCAAAGGTGTCCATATTAGGCATTTCTTATGTGGGTGGGTATAATGTGAATATATATTTGTAATATAAAAAAAATTAAAAAAAGTTTGTTTTGATAAAAAGGACATAGATAAAATTAAAATCAGGTTCACGTTATATCCTAGGGAACCTAATGTTAAGTCACTTTCCTCACTCACCGCCGAATTCTGGAGTCATTGCGTGTTGAGTGGCGGAACTCAACGACGGGCTTTGCCTCGACACAAGAGCGAAAAAAATAATAAATATTAATTCATAATAATTCATTCCGCTGAGTGGGGATCGAACCCATAACCGGCACTTTATTGCCTTATTATACTTATGCCACAGCACCACTACTGGCTTCTAAAACTCTATTTATTATGTAAATATTCCAACTAAGTATAAAGCGAACATATTAGGTGGCACATCGGCGCCTTCATGAAAGTTGTATGGCTGCTAACTTCACTATGAGGCTATATTGCTCTCGTCCTAATTTCAAAGTAAAATCAATTAATTCGCAAGCGATGGGTTGTCACGACCCTACTTTTGCTAAGTAATTTTTTAATTGTTTTCTGTTTACCGTTCTATTTGAAAATAATAGTATCGAAACAATTCTGCGTGGTTTTTTTTATTAAAATAACTTTTTTTCACATATTTCTCTAGGTTTTTACATAGTACTCGTAAATAAAAGGAACGTAATGGTTGACATTTTTGATTGCCTAACAATTTTAGAGGTCAATCAGCTTCACGCTGTATCCCGCACACAGGTAGGCAGAGGGAACCTAGTGTTAAGATATTCCGTTTCCCACTTTCCACCGAATAATTGGAACAGTACTACGACGGCATGACCGTTCAAATTTAAGAAAATAAATATATATTATTTAAAAAATGTTAATATTTAATTTAGTATTTTTATTAAAAAAATTATATTATAATATAATTTCGCCATTTCGAAGTTGACTAGTACAAAGTTTATAAATTGCGGTTGACAAGTTCGACACTTTCCTTTACCGCAAAAGTAAGTCTTTACAATATCTTCTATATTTACTTTAAAATTTATAATAGAATAGTAATATAGAGAAAACCTTATTTATGATTATATAATTATAGAAAAAGCTTATAAAACGTCACATTATAGTAAAAATAAACTATCTGAGTCTTTTAAAGAGTATTTTTGCTAAATGAAAGGAATTGCTTGTAACGGACATAACGTAAAAGTTTCCAACTCTTCCTAATAATGCAGTATACGTGCACTTTAAGCATCTTATATATTTAAATTAAATTTTAGATATTTTTTGTAAATATATCGTAAATAAATATCAAATGGGTATAAAATGGATAATTTAATATAAATTTTAGTAATATTAAATGTAAAGGTATAAAATATGCAAAAATGTAATAAAAAACTTCTAGTACTAATAGAAAATATAATTGAAATTTGCTCATGCTAAAATTAATTTGCAATAAGATAACGAAGAGTGTTAAAGAGCACGTAACTGTAAGTAATTCGTCTAGCTTTGATAAATATTTCGTAAATCAATTAGAAGTTGGTTGGTTTCGTTACATAACTTTTAGATTTGCGAATTGATATTTATAAACGATTTCTGATAATATTTGATTGAAATTTGGAATATTTATGCTTAGAACAGGTTTTTTATTGAATTTTGATTTTGTTTTTCAAGGCTTAAATTTGAGCTATGAGGTTAAATATGTTACAAGTATCAATAAAGCAGTGTTCTCTACATCTCGACTGTTTTTTATACCAAGAATTATTGACACCAGTCGTGCCTCAGTGGGTCAAGTGTGTGACTGTAGACGTAGAAGCGACTGGTAGTGGGTTCGATCCGCACTCGAGGAAATGAAATATTTCTTTAAGTTTTTAATGTAATTTCTCTAGTGTCGAGGCAAAGCGTTGCGTTAAATTGTATAACACAAATAAAGATATTAGATATAATAAGTATAAAACATTTATTGAAAAAAATTCTTGACTTTCAAGGCTACCGTCATTTAACTATCATTTTTTATAGTCAGTAGTTCGCACGATTTAAGCGGTTACACATATATACATACATTGCAGTCGACGTAGTCAGAATATTTTCAGTATAATTTCTAAATATTCATACGACATTAGTAATAAATAATTAATTTCACTAACAATAATATTTAAGTAAATCTTACATTAATCACAATTTACAGTTAGTTATATTTGAGGCCGTTACATCGCAGGGGCAATGTAACGCGACTGTTGTGAGTTCGATCCCGACTCGGAGAAATTAATTATGATTTATTAATAATTTCAATTCAAAAACTCAGCGTTGAGTTCTGCCGCTATGCCTTCTAAACGCAATACCTTTTGAATTTGGCGAATAATGGGGAACGATGCGTCTTCACACTAGTATTCCTCTGCTTATCCTGCTTCATGCGGGATACAGCGTGAAGCTGGATATACTTGTATATTAATAATCGCTAACACATTTAATTATGAAAACATAAGGTGTAAATTACAAATAATAACTGCATTAGTCACTCAACGTATATATCTCAATGCTAGTTGATTTAATGCGTACTTATCAGACCACGTCGGATTACACACTAAAATTACGTACTAGACCCCACGCAGAACTAAAATGCTTATTAAGAATTACCTACTACTACTAAAGCACTTATTTCTAGAAATACTAGGGTTCATTTACTAGGATCTGTTATTACTTTGATTATACTGGTGGGTGCTCTGTACCAATGGGGGTAGGGTTCGATGGCGTAGACTAGTGCCTAGTGTGTGATTTTAATCCCGACAGATTGTGGGTTCGATTTCCATTTGAGGAAACGTTACGCGCTACTATGTTAAATAAATTAATTTAGTATTTTTTTATCCTTGTATTAGGACATTCCGTTTCCCACTATTCGCTGAATTTTCGAGACATTGCGTGTGGAATGTCTGAATTTCTTTTTACTCTTTACTGTTACTTCCGAACCCATAACCGTCGCGCGTACAGTCTTACTGTGCCACTGTGCCACGAGGGCTTAACGGATCTTTTTTTATTTACTTATATAAAACAAACTCATTTCTCAATAATAAATTTCCTCAAATATGTATTTTAATATTATTTATTTGTCCTATATTTATATAATCGAAATACGAAAAGAATAAAACATAAAAACAAAAAAAAACCTTCAAACAAATAATTTATACAAAAATTCAACGCTATTCAAGTTAACACATAATATGTTTACTTTCACAATTCTCTTTACTAATTCTTCATACATTTGTATTGTATGTATCAGTAGGTACGTTCCATACAAAACACTGCTAATTGACATGAGACGCCTTAACTCATGAAATTTTAATGAACCCGCCGAGATGCTCTGGGGGGCTTGGACTGTGACAAATTTCATGCAGAATGTATGACTGGAACGGGTCACCGCTTTGAACCCGTTAGCTTTTAGCCGAATATTCAAATGAACCTGTCAATAACTGGCTTCCGTGTGAGTTGGTTGGTTCTTTTATTGGAAATAATTATTATATTATTTTTAGTTATTGATTTTTTTATATGTTTTTCTATGAGGGTATTTTTAAATATTAAAAATAGATATTTAATATTTACATAAACATAGATGAAAAAACCACAACATTTACTTTTAAAAAATAATGAAACCATTTTACAAACTGAAACATTGTAATATAAGATTTAAATTATAGCAGTTCCGTGCTTTGCCTCATTATCAGTACGAAAAAATGAAAATATTTATTTTTCTCGAGTAGGAATCGAACCCACAACCTGTCGTCTTTACAGTCACACGTTTGTCCCACTGCGTTACAACTAGCCTTGATATTCGTTGCCTATAATAAATTAAATTATAGTAAAAGTAATTCTGATATTAGAAATAGCAAATTAAATTGCTTACAATAAAATATTCTGTAATTAATTATAGAGAGAGATATTATCAAATTTATTTCTCTAGTACTTGTTTATAATATTTTGTTATAGAAAATCTATATAGCGTTTTAATTGGCATTAATTAAAATTGTAATTAAGTTAAACTACAGTTAGTTTGATGAGTACGTTGAGGTCAGATAAAGTCCTCGCAGATTATAACTAGTTATCGGAAATCGTAAATGCACATATTTTAATGATAAATGAAGGAACTCAATTAAAAGTAAATATATCAACAGATGTTACGTCCGTTCGTTCGTTAACATTGCTTTCTATCTATTAAATAATAACTTAGCCTGTTTTAGTTCTTGTTAAATATATAATGTTCACTAAAATAACTTAAGCTTTTATTCTGACACTTTCATTTAATTCATTTAAGAATAAAAAAAATGAATATTGTCATCTATTCAGATTAAATCATATCAGCTGTAATAATTAGTTTCACGCTAGATGCCGCATATAGTAGGTTACCTGGGAAGCTAATGTTAAAATCTCCATTCTCAGTAAGATATTAATTTATTAGCTAGGGTATTTAACAGGATATACAGACCTACATAAGGAACAATACATATGGAACGAAAAGTATCGATTTTTATTAATTCTACCAAAATCTGTGAATTATTCAAAATTATCAAGAAAACCTATAATTTTCTATAGTTTTAAATAAAATGTCTTATTATTAAATTATGTTAAAGTGCTAAAAGATAGTAAACGAATAAAGACTGCATTACGAAGCGTTGTGTCATGGACAGGAATGCCAGTTGTTATTGGAGGAACGCCTGTTTCATCTAATTTGTTGCCACTTACGGTATTAAAATATTATAATTTATAGACCTACAAATGATAGATAGATTTTTTATTATTTAAGCGTTTCGTAATATTAAGTATATGCGTATTAAGATAAAGAATGTTACAATTTATGAATTAAGAAAAAATAGCTTCTTATTCACTCTACTGTTACAATGTTTTTTCTCAGGGTACCCAGAAGGTAAACTGGGACCTCATTACTTAGACCCCGCTGTCCATCCATAGGTCCGTCGTCGGTCTGTCTGTCTGTCTGTCACCGGGCTGTATATTATAAACCGCATTAGATAGTTGAAAATTTTACAGATGATTTATTGCTGTATGGCAGTATTCTTTTCTTCTTCTTCTCAGTCGTTACGCTCTTGACAGGGCAGTCGTGGCCATCACATTGTCACGTTTTTGGCTTTCGTTATTCTTGCCAGAGTTTCACGAAATTTCCTTCTGTTGGTCGCCATTCTAGTGCACTCATGCAATTTACCGCTATACAACAAATACTAAAAGACAGAAAAAACACTAATTTAAAAGGTCTCCCAAGCAACAAACTTGATTGTTTTATAGATAATGGTACGGAACCCGTCGTTCATGAGTTCCACTCGCACTTGCCCAGCTCTTTAAATATTCAAAGTATTTGTCTGTCTCATCATGTTTTTGACGTAGCAACTAATTAGCCATAACAACAAAGACTCGTTCACTCGCTTGCATTTCAATAAGCTATCTGTTGGTTGAATCGACTCGCTTGACAAGCGGCTAATAGCTGTTACTGTGTAATATAAAACAGAGATACCAATAGAAGTGCCGTTAAAACTGATTTGTGTTATATTTAATTTGTATTATATATATGAGACCGTAGAGACGTTAACGCGACGGTTGTGGGTTCGATTCGGTTGAGGGAATTATTTAATTTTTTTTTTCGATGGTAAAAAGGTTGAGTTCAGCTACTAAACAAGCAACGTCAGGAACGGAGTATGTTAACACTAGCTTCGCAGGTTCCCTCTGCCTAGCGAGTCGCTTGTAAATAACAAATTAGCGTAAGTTGTAACTAACCGTATATAAATAATAAAAATACATTCATTATATTAATAATTTTTGATTATTTTAATTTTAAAGCTTATTTCTAATAGGTATATCTTCTCGTTTCCTATTCTACATCGAGCACGAGCTACGATTATTATTTGAACATGCAAGCCAGCTGCAAAGATGATATCAATTATTAATAGTCTTATTAGGTAACCACACTAGTTACTTGTTAGTTAACTAGCGCGACGCTTAAACGCGATATTAACATTAAGATATAATCTTTAAGTAGTTGTTTTTTATAATATCTTAATTATATTAATTTTCTAATATCGTTGGTACCTAGAATATTTATTTTAGTACATAGAATATGCTTTACTATAAGCGATAGGTTATATATTTTATTTATAGTATATGCTTTACTATATGCGATAGGTTTTAATTCCGTTTAATAGTCAATATGAGGTTGTGGAAGCGAAGTAGGATAGTGTTGGACTGTAAATACGAAGGTTATGTGTTCGAATCTCGCTCGAGGTAATGAATTATTTGTGTAATTCTATTCTAAATTATTGGCTTTGCAAAAGAAAACTATGAATGCGGTATCTATAGTAAATGTGGGTTCTAATCTTATTTTAATTGAATGAACTGATTTAAAATAACAAATTATAGATATCTAAAGAAAATATAAAAAATAAAAGCTTTTAAAAAAGCACCTTTTTACGGTTCTAATATAAACACGTTTAAACAGTTTTCTATGCTATTTTACAATTTTAAACAAACATTAAAAAACATTATTGCTAATAAAAACACAGTAATAAATCCGAAACCCAACCCATGTTTCCCAATATAACTTAACAAGGGAACGTTGAAATTTTATAGCAATGTTGATATTTAATATTGAAATATATTTTATAATTAATTTGGTCGATTAATTGCCCTTACCCGACGCCTGACGTAAATTGGACGACCATATTGACATTTTAGAGCTGTGAAAGTGTCAACGTCAATGTTCTTGTCATTGGAATGGTGTCAAAATATCCAGTATAATATATAAAGGTAAAATACAAGCTTAAGCTTTTGAGTAATCTTAATAGAATATTGTTAAGGTAAATATAATTAATTCTATGAAATAAATGTCCTGTGCCATTGTTTGTAGTAGTTTTAGAATTGCCTGACAGACGTTCTGATAACTGATAATAGGCTATATGTATATAATATGGGGAGCGGAATTGTTTTAATAAAAACATTTTAAAACTAGATTTCCAAGTTTCCTCTGCCTCCTGCTTTGCGGAATAAAGAAAAACATATCTAGGTTAGCTTGATAGCTAGGCTTAGGCAGAGGGAACCTGGGAACCTATTGGTAAAACACTCTGTTCCTAATAAAACACTTCAGCTCCCCACTTTCTGCTGCTAATTCAATGCCGCGCTTTATCTCGTCACCGGAGCGAGAAAATGGAAATATGTTATATATAGTTTAAACTAAAGCAAGGATTGAACCAACTATCATCGCATTTAAAATCAACTTCTATTTTACTTTGCTAACGTGGCATTTTTATATATTACCGGAATTTACAAAATTATTATGCTTAGTATATACAATGTACTAATAGCAACCAGTTTTAACACCATAGCCCGAGCTATATAAATTTTATATGAATCTTTTCAACTTCATAAACATTGAAAGCTTCTCTGAGGTCACGGTCGAATTTTATTAAGGTGTGATAAATTTAATCAAACGAGATGGGTAATTCATATTTATATTGGATATGAAAATTTGAAATTATATAATAATAAGGCTAAATTTGTAAGTGAAAGCTTTTTTAGATAATAATAAATTATACGTAATATTTAATGCTTACAGGTCCCGTAGTGGCGTATTTAGAAAACGTATCAACAATGTAAAAAGTATCGTTTGAACCCGCGCCTATTAGACGACTATTGATAACTTTTATGTATGTAAATATATGTAAAATATAAAAAAAGGGTTAATTTGTATAGCTTTACGCTATCTCACAAAAAATCAGGTTCACGCTGTATCACGCACGGGTAAGCAAAGAAAACCTAGTGTTATGACACTCCGTTTCACACTTTCCGCCGAATTCTGGAGGCATTGGGTGTTGAGTGGCGGAACTCAACGCCGCGCTAAGCCTTGACACCAGAGCAAAGAAATGAAAATATAAATTTCCTCGAGTAGGCATCGAATCCACAACCTATCGTCACACGCTACAAGCGTACGCCACGACTCTCACCAAATCGCATAAAACCGAATTAGTGCTACAGATATCACCAAAATGAAGGGATAATTACGATCCTCAAATTATTTTGATGATTCGGCTGAAGGCTGGAACTAGAACCACAATCCAATTGCCAACAAATGGTACGGCATGGTACAATTACTGCAGTTCCCATAGGAACCCGTTTCCATCCCTTTAACTTCCTATTAGGCTTTTTTTATTTGGATCGTCTGGCGTTGTGCCAGGATACTGAACTGTCGGCCGTCACATGCTAATTCCGATTTAAAGTGAATACGAATTTATAGTCTGTTTAAAGGTAGAGTTCCTTTTACTGGTAGAAATAAACTATATAATATAGACTATAGGTCTCCAAACTTATATAAATACTTATTTTTTATCGATGGTAATACTATAAAGCTTAATAAGAAGTTTGTTTGAGATAACTGGTATGGGATAACTGGGATAACTGGTGGTGGTTTGAACTGAATCCTTTTGTGTTGGATAGTCCACTTATTGAAGAAATGCTATATTTTATACAGTTTACTCTACTAGGGAGAGTTACTTCTGAAATTTAGAATGTGTCATTGAATGTGCCATTTGACCACGCGAGCCTAGTTGCAGGGAAAAGCTAGTGTTAGTAAAAATTTTAGGATTTGACTTTGATTGTCATGATAAGTTATTATTTTTGTATTGGATATTTCATTTGACGACAAAAGCTATTATATAGACATCACTATCAATAATTTCAATGCAATCCACTGAATGCTATAGGCTATAATATTACATCACGTTCATCGATTCAATGTAACCCATTGTACCTGCGGTCAGGGTTGCCTCAAGCACTAAGAATATTTCCAATGACGAAACCACTGATAAAAGCCGCAAATAAAGTAAAAGATATACAGAAGCACATCCTATTTCTAAATTTATAAAAAGTTTGCTTGTCAGAAGAATTCTTCAATTCTGCTCATTTATGAAAAGTGAATAGATTCAGGTTTTTTTAACAGAACCTACCATTTAATGTTAAAAATATTTATTAATTTCTTTATTTACTAGTTTAAAATGCCACTTAATTTACAAATTGAAAAATAATTTTATATAATTATATAAAATAATATAAGACTAATGAAATAATTATATAAAAATAGTTTCTTGAAAAAGTAATAGCAGATTAACATATTTTTTTCTGAATTTGGATAGACCTAATAAAATAGATTCAAAGTTAAAAGTATCTATTGGCAAAGGAACCCTTCATA
This sequence comes from Heliconius numata, assembly GCA_016802625.1. Lineage (NCBI taxonomy): Eukaryota > Metazoa > Arthropoda > Insecta > Lepidoptera > Nymphalidae > Heliconius > Heliconius numata. The sequence goes on along the minus strand of JAEBDU010012173.1, from coordinate 100,965 downwards.
ATCTAGTTTTATTTACTTACAAAGCGGTGTTACGTTCACAGACTTGCCTGAAAAGGAAATTGTTCAAGCAAACGTTCAACCGGAAACGATAGTCACGTAGAGTTGCGAGGCCCGAAAGTGTGGAAACTCTCAATTAAGGGAGGAAAATGTACATTTAGAATTAATAGGTCACTGAGCTATGAATAAATATAATTAAATAATAATAATAATAATAATAATATAATACTTTATTGCACAAATAAGAGAGAAGAAAAAAAAAATACAATTCATTAGAAATACGATTAACAAGTGTGCAATGGCGGCCTTATCACTAAAAGCGATTTCTTACAGGCAACCAAAGAAAAAAACGGAAGGATTAAATTTAGAAAAGAAGGCAGAAAGGTGCAAAAAGTACATAAAATATATAAACCAATATTCAGAGAACACAAAATAGTTTAATACATACATTTATACATACATATCTACACAAACACCTACATATATACATATATACATACATACAACAATTAAAGATAAATACATATACAATTATAATATTGTCGTTTTATGAATTGAGTTGGAGATAGTGAAGTTTAAGACGTCGTTTAAAAATCCCAATTGACTGGGACCGTCTTACTTCCAGCGGCAACTTATTCCATAGCTTTACTGCTTTAACCGTAAAAGAGTCACTATAGCATTTCGTGTGGCATAGAGGAGTTTTGAGGATATGGTTAAGGTGGGAACGGAGGTTTTGGGAATGAAAGGTGTCTGACCCCAGGAACTTAAAACGCTCCTTGAGGTAGGATGGTGTAACAGGATTGAAAAGGATGCTATAAAGAAGAGTGAGGGCATGCAAGTTACGCCTGTATTCTATTGGCAACCATTTCAGTTGACTACGATACTGCGACACATGGTCATGTTTCCTTAGCCCAAAAATAAATCTAATTATAAGATTTTGCAGACGCTCAAGTTTGTTTAGTAGTTGCTGGGACAGATCTAAGTAGCACGTATCAGCATAGTCTAGGATAGGCAGAAGGAGAGCGTGGGCAAGAGAGATTTTAGTCCTTAACGGTAAGACGTTCTTCCATCTTCTCAATCTACCTAAGGTACAAAAGACCTTACGACTAAGCTCTGATACGTGAGGCGACCAGCAAAAGGAACTATCCATCCTGATTCCCAGATTCCTAACACTCTCACTAACCTCCAAACAAACATTATCATAAAAAATTGAAGGATTGAACATGAACATGATTAATTGAACATGAAAAATAATACTTGACACTCAGTGACTGTAACGCGACGGTTGTGGGTTCGATCCCCACTCGAGGAAGTGAAATATTTATTTACGTTTATATTTCCATTTCTTCGCTCTGGTGTCGAGGCAAAGCACGGCGTTGCGTTCTGCCACTCAACACGCAATGCCTTGAAAAGGCGGCAGAAAGCGGGGAACGGAGTGTCTTAACACTAGGTTCCCTCTGCAGCAGGGTTTGTATGTGCGGGATAGAGCGTGAAGCTGATTTATGATTTATTTTAAATAATACTTTAACACACTTACTGTATTCTCATTTATTTAGTTATTAAAATTATTTCAAATCTATAAAATATGTAATAAGGAAAAAAACTCTTTTTGTTATATATACATTTTTTTAAACATATTACGTTAAGTTATAATTAATTTCACGATTTACGCTTTACCCCATATAACACGTAAGAAAACTCTTTATACATCACTCTATACTTTTCGCTTGAATTCTAAGACTATAAACGTTAAGTTGAGCTCAACGCCGTACTCTATCGTACCAGAGCATGGAAAAGAAAATTTCATTACCCCGACTAAAGTTTGAACCCATAACTATCACTCTTATGGTCAGAAATTTTCACACTGAGCCACAAAGATACTTTTCTTCCATTTAGACATATTCTACGCTAAATAGAAGTCAAAACGGGTGTTTGTCTAACTGGACCAGGAAAATGCAATATTTCTTGTATATTATTATAATATTTATATTAATAAACAAAAAGCTATAGTCAACAGTTCTATATTAATTATTAATAGTTGCGGTTTGGCTGTAATCTAACTAGTTTACATATACGTAGATGGTTAGTTATAGTAAACAATAATAGAATTAATTAAATGAGTACATGTTTTGCAAGTGTTTAAAATATATATTTATTTATAATAATATTTATATATTCGGAGAGTGGGAAACAGAGTGTCTTAACACTAGATTGCCTTTCCTACCCTGCTATATGTGCGAAGCTAAAAAAATTATATATATTCAATTTTTAACTATAACTTTAACTATAGAGATTCGAACGTACCGATTGAAACTTATATTGTATCTAGTGGAATTCGAACCCCCTATCATCATGTATGAAAAACTCCTAAACATAAAGCATAAAAATAATAATAAATCTCTATAAATATTAACAAACATCAGCGAAAATATCTAAAATATAATAACGGACGAAAAATACTGAAAGCAATATACGAATACGAACAAAAACATAGATAACCTTTATACCTATATAAGTATCAATTTATTTTAATGATTCGAGATGGAATTTGTAAGTGGAAGAAATAAATATTGGAAACAAATCCTTTTGTGGAGCAGACAGACGGCTGGATATTTTGGCTGAACGACAATATCTCGTTTGACGTTTTATAGATTTTCTTAATATTTTTTTCTCATTTTCCAACGGATATTACGTGGAAGATAGACAGATGCTAGTTTTACTTTTCATTTCTCAGGTCTGGTATCGAGGCAAAGCGCGGCGTTAAGTTTCGCCATTCAAAGAAGTGGAACTCACGTGGAAAGAAGAAAATAGAAGTTTATTGATGGAAACGGGGTATCTCAACAATTAATTCCCAGGATCCATCTACCTAACTCACTACGTGTGAAAATTATGTGTTTTTTAAATTAACTTGCAATGTTTTTTTCTTCTTTAAAAAAAAAGATCACATAATATATACTGCTCTTATAAATATTAAATACTTAAGCTAATGAAATAATAATTGGAAATTTGATCGATATCTACGATGGTTTCTCGTATTCCTTTAGAAATACAAGATTCATAACATTACATAAATCTTGTATAAGAAACATAATTTTGTATGTTATGTATAGTCCCGGGTTACTGAAGAAAAATCATAAGTTTTAATATATACAAATTATATTATGGACCTACCCTTTGAAAAAATACTTCTAAGAAGGTCGAGTACTGGAATATTCGACCTTTTAGCAAATGAAAAAAATACCTTCATCCCTTAAAGCTTTATTACAAAAATTGAACCATTCAATTGAATGATCAGGAATAATGAGAAGTTTCTATATAAGAGAATTCATTTTTCTTATGAAATTAATTGAGTGTGCTTGACAGTAAATAGTTTTTGAGTTATTATTTTTTTTGCATTGTTATCAATGAAATATTAATAATTGTTATTAATGTTTAGATACTTTTAATTTAAAATATATTGTTAAATTATATATTTCTCTAATTATTATAATAATTATAATAGCTTTGTAGATTAACAAAGGACGTCTACAGTATCTCCAACGGAATAGAAAATCAAGTGAGATTATATTCCAATCTCAGAACCTGGAAACGAACTAAATAAGGGACCTCCAATTTACATTAGAGAAACTAAATCATGACTAAATTTGTGAAATCCCGGATTTAGAGCTAGATTAATGAATCCCAGTTGCATTGCGTATGTAACGGAGGTTTTAATAGGCAACTAGAAATACCTATATATAATATATTTTCTTCTTGTATATTAGAAAAGTTTTCTTTGTTAAATATACACCTTTTCTCAGCTTTACTTGTGTCCCCCACACAGCATGGCAGGCAGAGAGACCCTATTGTTAAGACACTCCGTTTCACTTTTATTGCTGATTTTGGAAGCACCGCTTGTTTAGTGACTACACTCTACTCCACGCTGTGCCTCGTTTCCACAGCGAAGAAATGAAAATATTAAATATTTCATTCCCTCGAGGGGGAATCGAATCCACAACATATAGCGTTTACAGTCAATTTTGTGCCCCTGTACAACAACTGACCTCAAATATACACTTTTAAATTCTAATACCAACTTCTAATTACAAGATTAAAGAAGTAACGCTTAATTTTATAAAAAATCTTTTACCTAAAGAATTGCCATTTTATATTGAAAGATAAATTAAAATACATTAAAACTCAAAGGCAAGATAATTGTTTGAAAAATGAAACAAACATAAAAAAGTTGTTAAACTTATTTATTCGTTATTAATTTGTTGAACAGTATATGTTACCTTAATCAAAATGAAGCAATAACGTCAATAAGTATTATTGAAGAAGTCGGTTAAAAAACAGGCCGTCGTGGCGCAACGATACAAGGGTGTGACTATAACGCGACAGTTGTGGGTTCGATCCTCACTCGAGGAAACTAAATATTTATTTACATTTATATTTTCATTTCTTCGCTCTGGTGTTGAATCTTAACTCTAGGTTTCCTCTGCCTACCCAACTGTGTGTGGGATACAAAGTGAACTATTATTGAGTATGTCATAAAATATCCAGAACATTTCCAAACCGAGTACAATGTTTATATTGACACCACTGCACCACTGAGTCATAAGTGTCTAAAAATATTTGAACGATATAATTAATACCATTAAAATTAATGAAATATGGTAATTAAGTAACACAAATTAGACAAACTTATAGGAACAAACTTGAGGGTTATACAAATATTTCGTAAGTAAAATTATAATTTTACATTTGAAGTTGAAATTATATTTGAATTTCATATTAAGATATTAATTGGTTTTTAATAAATTCTTCAAAGTAACTATTCTTGTACTATAGTAATTAATACACGAATTAGAATAAAAAAAAAAAAAAAAATTACGAAATTCGTTTTTCCTGCGAAACAGAAATAACAAATATTACAACTTAAATCTCTTTAATTTTAAATATATAATATTAGTATTATTTTAAGTGTAGACACACTCGTAGCTTGTTCGAGGTCGAGAAACCGAAAGTGTGCTTCTTGTATGCAAGACATGCTTAGGCCATAAACAATAAAGGATGTTCCGAATGTAAACTATTTTCTATTTTCTTTTTGTTGTACACACTAAAATGTTATTAGATAAACTATAAACTTAAACATTAAAGAAGGAAAGGCAAAGTTTTTTAACTAATTCTCCGTTCTCCGCCCGAATTCGAAATATTGGCGTGTTGAGTTCTGAACCTCAAGAGAATAAGTTGGAGTGAATTGATTCCTCAGAGCAAATATCGAACCCACAACTGTCGGATTTACTGTAGTTAGGCGTTGTCCCACTACTCCACGATAGCCTCAGAACTATACCTATATTTTGGCTATACCTATATTATAAAATTATTATATGGCTCCTAATAAAATTATTAAATTAAAAACACTAATTTAACATATGTATATGTTTATATTAAAGGATAACAATAAAATTCATTTTATTTTAAGATTTACTAACATTTCTCAATGTTTTATAAATAGACCCTATTAAAATTACAAGCTACAATGTTGATTTCAAATGCATTTATGATAGCGAAGAAAATGAAAATACTAAATATTTAATTTCATCAAATTCGTGTTCATGTTTACAGTCGCACGCTTGAACCCCTACGCTACTACTGGCCTTCAAACCACATTGAAAAAGATATTAATAATTGTATTATCCTATCCTATATCTTATAAAACAAAGTCGCTTTTCGTGTCTGTCTGTTGTTTCTAACTCTTCTTCTTCTAAACCACCCAACAGATTTTGATGCGGTCTTCACCATTAAGTCGAGTGTTTTTCGTAGAAGGTTTATATATAGTTTATTATTTGTACATTCTTATGTAAATTAACGTAAATACGATAAATGTGTATAAAGTCCTACCCGTTGAGACACTTTCGCGCATGCGCTGCTTTAATGGTAAGTACTACATGAAAATAATGTACTGGAGTATTGTTCCTCTTAATAAGATCTATAAAAATGTCCGCGAGAGCATATTCGTATCTTTTAAGAATAACGTGTAGTGATCATTTTTCTGTCTAAAAATAATAATTTCAATATATTCACTCACAATTAATTGTGAGTCATATTTTTCCATAATGGTATTAATCCTTATCCTTTAAAATACTTTATTAATTTTCTACGTTAAACGAAGATAAAATTTGTTTTTTACAATATTTCGAAATTGCGAATTGTTTTATAGAAAAACGCATTTAATTGTTGACACATCCCGCCGTTGACACATCAGCTGTATGTTACTCAAGTTTCACTTATCCCTTACTCTCAGCATATAAATAAGTATATTAGTTACGTTGGCCATTTAATGTAGATCAAAACTTTTTTTTACTGTTTTTCATTTTAATAAGTACTTTAGAAGTTGTTATAATATCAAAAAAATCCTTGCTGCGAAACGGCTCGCCACTCGCCATGCGTCCGCCGCACCCGCCTGCCTTACACGCATCGGTGGTTCAGTGGTAGAATGCTCGCCTGCCACGCGGGCAGCCCGGGTTCGATTACCGGCCCATGCATTCTATTTAATTTTCCTCACAGGCAGTCACGTCGTGCTTGCTTTTCATCAGGGACAGAATACCCCCTTCAGTATTAACCACAAGCTCGAAAAAAAACCCGGCTGCCTCTAAAGCAACGAAGATTTAGTTAGATGCGTTTGCACGTATTGGATAATTGGAGTTGAATGTATTATTTAAGCGCGATATATTTGGTTTCATATTTTTTGTAGTAGTTATTAGTAGGTAGATTTTTGTTTATAATTTCTTCCGTTTAAAAATAGTCATTTAACTATCTAAAAATAGTCATTTAAATATATTTTAATAAGTACTTGAAAAGATTAGTAGCACAGATTTAAAATTACGGTACCTACTTTAAAACAATTGGAAAATCCTAATTGAAACTACAAAAATGCGGGTTGCATTAGGGTTTAATTAATTTTCACATTATCTTAAGTGCTTTGCAAACATACATTACATGAATAATCCAGTAGTTAAAGCGGGCGAAGCCGCAAGAGGGTCGCTAGTTAATTAATAATTTCATACGCTACACATGTACAGCGTACATAGACATACAAGCGTCATCCCACCAAATATATATTATGCTTCTTATTAGCTAATTCCTAATCTGTTTAGTAATTAATGTATGGGTGTTGTTCCATACAATATTCAAAGAACGGATTACGAATTAATTTCTGGTTGGATTCTTATTAATATAAGATTTTTTTATATGCATAAGATAAAGCAGACAAGTAGAGGTAATCTAGTGCAAAGACACTCCCTTTCCTTACTTTCCGCCAAATTTTTGAGACATTGCGTATTGAGTAGCGGAACTTAATGCCGCGCTTCGTCTTGTTACCAGTGCAATAAAATGAAAATATTAAAAATAAATTCTCCCGAGTGGAAATCGTACCTACAAAAGATATTCATTGTTAATAGTTATCAAATTCATAATATAATTTCGCATACAGCAGGTTAGGCAGAGGGAAACTAGTATTAAGACACTTCGCTGCACTCTCAACGCTGCACTTTGCCTCGTCATCAGCGCGAAGATACGAAAATATTAATCAATTCATTCCCCGAGTGGAAATTGAACCCACTATTTTCGCTCACATAGTAGGTTTTCATTAAGTCATACCTATCTATATTATAAATTCGAAAGTAACTCTGTCTGTCTGTCTGTCTGTCTTTTATGCAATCAGGGCCAAACCGCTAATTTAATTGTGATAAAATACTCATACTTGAGGGTCTCGGGATGAACATAGGATACAATTTTTCTCATATTTGTAATATTATCGATATATACCAATATATTAAAATACTTATTAATTTGAAATGAAATTTATTCTGCCATGTTAATAACAACCGTCGCTATACGACCGTTGCTAAGCAACGATTTGCAAAGTTTGTTGTTAAAAAACGTCACCCAAAATGAGCTTGCTTAACGCATCTCTCTATTGAAAACTGAAAATAATTTCATAAATATATTTAATAAGTATTCGTATAGTTCAAGCGGGCGTAGCCGCGTTCGGGTCCACTAGTATTACATAAAAAACCCTTCGATTGAAGCGATATGCAAAGACTTACAATGATCGTATAATCAATTAATACTAATAAACTTACTTTCAATAACGAAGTTCACTTCTTGTTTGCATATCTACAGAGAAAATATTCCCACGGCGAAGTGCTTCAAATTACATAACATATAGCCTACGAGTATCTTTTAATACTATTGAAATGTCTATTCAATTAGCCATTGAAAAGCGATTTAACTCGAATACGTATGTCTTATGAAGTCAGGTTGAAGTTGAAGGTTATTTTTTTTTATTAAGGAAAGCTATCATATATCTTGTTACATTCGTGTCTTGTATTTTGGATTTTGGCAACAAATAGAGAACGTAGAGTTCGTAAACATTTTAAGCCACAGACCACAGAGCAATATGAAATAGAACTACATTTCTCCACCGTTTTCAAAACACATAAATGTTTGTTTATATTTACGTTTGGCCGTTTGTTTTATACAATGAGTGATGGAACTCTACTACGCATGCGCATGCTTTTGCATTGAAACCAGAGCGAAAAAATGGATATATACATTTAAATAAATAATTTATTTCCTCGAGTGGGGATCGAACCCTGAACCAGTCGATTTTGCAGCACACTTTGGGCCTCCTGGTATCATATGATATATGAAGTTGATATACCAAATTGGTATAACAATTATATTTACCTTGACATAATAAAAAGCGTTAAGTTGCAGACACCGCAATGTTCATCCACTATAGCTTAGTAATATAAGGTAACAATTTACATGAGGCACTGGTGGCGCAGTGGTACCAGCATGTGATGTTAACGTGATAACTGTAAATTCGATTCCCTTTCAGGGGAATGAAATATTATATGAATTTTATTTCAATTGTAATTTACAAGCACTATCACTCTTAGATATAAATTAACATTATTTAAAACTAATTCCCTAAAAAAAAACTGTAAATAAATTGTCAATTAAAAAAAACCTAATCTCTTTTGGAATTGAACCCACGACCTTCGACCTCGTATTAGCCAGACTATACGTCACCCGACACAATGTACCTAAGCACTTTATTAACCAATTACTAATTCACCCCCAGCAACCACTCAACCTAGTTCCGTTTACAGAAGCCACGTACACGCCTATCTCGATGTATGTATGTATGTATGTATGGTTACCTATATATACTAACATTATAAGCTTATCTTCCATATGAAATAGCAAATCAGGAAATGACGTGGTTCCATGGTAGCAATGTGCTACCAGGATCATATGATTATAGAGCAGGCTCTATTTATTACTCTGTTATAATACTAATATTATAAATGTGAATGTAAGTTTGTCTGTTACGCTTTTACGCCAAAACTACTTAACTGATTATCTCCAAAATTTGTACGCATATTCTTAGAGGTATTAAAAAAGACATAGGATACTTTTTATTTAAAAATAAATATTTTACAAAAATATAATTTTGGGTATAATATAAATGTAAGTTTAATCGAGCGATGGCGCGTTTGAGTTTCTAGTAAATTATATTTTTGAGTTGTGGGTTCGATTTACACTCGAGGATTTCTATTTAAGCGGCGCGGCGTTAAGCTTCGCCACTCGAATAGCAGCGTGCGCACTTTGCCTCGATACCACAGCGAGGAAAAGACAATTTCAAATATCTCATTTCCCGAATTCCCATCCGGGAATTGAACCTATTACAGTGGCATTTTTGTACCGCTGCTATAAAATACTTTAGTACACATTAATATTGGAAAATAATAATTTAACGATAGAGGAATGTAACAGTTATATATAAAATAATTATATACAAAAAATATAATTTTTATCAGCAAATTGTATCACCAGAAGAAATAATTCGTGATTGATCAGACCAGTTTTCATCTGTTTCACATTTGCTTTACATAAACCTGAATCCTACGGTAAGCTGGCTAGTGATAAAATTAAATCACGCAATTTTATTAGCTAAAATATGCTCATTTTTTTTTGGTTTCACGCTTTATCCCGCATGTAGTAGGGTAGGCAGAGGGAGCCTATTGTTAAGGCACTCCGCTCTCTACTATCCTCCGAATTCTGAGCCACTGCGTGTTGAGTGGTGGAACTCAACGCCGCAGTTTACCCCGATACCAGAGCGATAAAGTTAAAATACTAAATATTTCATTTCCTCGAGTGAGAATCGAACCCACAACCTGTCGCGCTTACACAACTGGACTCCTGTTTCAAATTATTACGAATGAAATACAATTTTCAAACCACCTCTATACGTTCATGTAATTTATTAATTAACTGTAATCGCAATTAAAATTGCTCATATCTTCAAATATATAACGCAAGCTAAGGCATATTTATGTAGGAAATAAAACATTAATTATAGTGTATTTAAAAATTCCGGTGAAATCCAACTAGCTACTAGTTTGCTGTTTGCACGCCGTAAATTAATAATATTACAACTTAAGAATCAAATTTCATACCTGAAATTCTAGATGTTGGGAAATTCAATCAATTTAAATGAAAAAATCCAGTATAACACACATGTATCTAAAAAACAAACACTAGTCCAAACAATGATATCACTCAAAAACTCAATTAGAAACAACGCTTTGATGTCACAGTAAAATTTAATAAGTGCTTAAAACGTCATGGTATGGAATTCGAAATTTTCACTGTAATCCCGAATTTAAATTCTATAGGGTTTGTTTACTTTCGCGATGTAGCGGGAGTGGGGGGGAACGTGCACTCCCTCCGAGCGTTAGAGAGAAACTGGCGGCCAACGATGAAAATGGTATCGGCCGTGGAAAATGTTTCGGTGTATACGGCAGTTGCCTCTTATACTATATTGTGGTTATTTCATGCCAATTTCATCTTTACGCCGTGGGAATAGAACCTGTGACTGTACTAATATATAGTATAGTAGTGGAAACAACTCGGAAAAATTTGAGCTTATTCACCTTTTTCAAAAGTGGCGTTAATTATTATTTTTTCCAGTCTTGCCCAAATGAATTCTGGCTTAATTCGCAAAATGCATTTTGGTAGAGTTATTTTTGGGGTTTTTTGTTATAAATAAATATGAAATACAATGCCTTGTTCTATATAGGATGACCGGAAGAAAATTAATAACAAGTAAAAACAATACTATTAATAAAAAATAGACGTCAAAAGTTTAGAAAATACTCAAAATATTTAAAATTAAAACAAACCCATACTTTTAATATTTTTAAAATATATATAACAATTATATGTTTTAAAATAAACGTCTCCATGAAACATTTCCACTTGCTTTTATTAAAGAATCTCTTAAGTGCTCTTCTTCATCAATCGTAATTATTGGAGTTGGAGTTTTTATTGATTTCACCTTATACGATAAGTTTCTGAGAATTATATTTGTTTTAAGAATAAACATTTAAAATATGTATAATTATATTAATAATTAATTTAGTTGAAATATTTTCTGTGGCTTTTAATTAATTTAAATAACTAAACGTATAGTTGTTATATTGCAAATCCTAATAACATTGCATTAAAAATTGTTTTAAAGAATATTTTAATTGCTCTGATAACGTATGTACATAACGTTAACAAAATTTATAATTGGTAATATAAGGCAACTATTACTCAGTTTTTAATATTTTTTTTAGCTTCGCACTGACTCTACATAGCAGAATTGGCCAAGGGAACATGAAAACCTCGTGTTAAGACACTCCATTCTCATAAAGACAGTTCCGTTCCCCATTTTCCACCGAACTCAGGAGACACCGCGAGTTGAGTAGCGGAAATGAAGAAAAGAACATAATAAATTTATATTATTATTTATATCATTTATATTATTTTCTCAAGACAAAATCAAACCCACCACTACCACCACTTCAGCCCCTGCACCACGACAGGCTTCACGCTGTACACGTTATGTAAAAAGCGTAAAATTACTTAAGCTTCCTTTGATGTGGGTGCCATTTGTTCAGTCCATATATGAACCCATTACTCACACAAAAATGGTATAGGTTTTTCTTGGAATATTACCTGTGAATAGATATTATGTTGTATATTATTGGACGTCGGAAGTCGGTATGTTGCATTGATTTCAGGGGGTGCCATATACGGCTTCCATAAGGACTGGTGCAAAATTGAGACTATTTTTGAAAGAAATTTTAATAAATATATTAATTTACTAGTGGACCCAAACGCGGCTACGCCCGCTTGAACTATACGAATATTTATTAAATATATTTATGAAATTATTTTCAGTTTTCAATAGAGAGAAGATGCGTTAAGCAAGCTGATTTTAGGTGACATTTTCTAACAACAAACTTTGCAAATCGTTGCTTAGCAACGGTCGCATAGCGACGATTGTTATTAACATGTCGGAATAAATTGCATGTCAAATTAATAAGTATTTTAATATATCGGTATATATCGAAAATATTACAAATATGAGAAAAAAAAGAATGTTCATCCCGAGACCCTCAAGTATCTCTATATGAGTATTTTATCACAATTAAATTAGCGGTTCGGCCCTGATTGCGTAAAAGACAGACAGACAGACAAACAGAGTTACTTTGGAATTTATAATATAGGTATGGATAGCGTTATTTAAAAGTTTAGTTCGGAATAAGTTTTGGTACTGTCAAATTTTCCTTTTGTATAGCATAAAATCTTTTTATTGGAAGTATAACTTTAAATATTGGGACATGTATTAACGAGAAAATTGAATTTTCGGTAAAGTTTTGGTAGTACTTATGGCATATTAAAAGGGTTTATTGTGTTACTTCATCCTCTATCGCTCGCGATAATCCCTACGGAAATCCCTCTATAAGGCAACTTATAACACACACTCAAGTGTATTACAAATTTTATATACATAAAATTAATTTTGGACAGACAGAAGGTGAAAAATAAGTTTTGGAATTACAGTACAACATACAATTAATCTCCTTAACATAGTATTAATCCTGACTTAGCATGACATAGCAATTAGGTCCACCTTTCCTATAAAACATAGGGCCCAAACCTAGGCGCCTGGGTTCTTGGCCACAGCGTTAAGCTCCGGCACTCTCCGCAATCCGCTTTTAGAGAAGGTAAAAAAATATTTATCGATTACAATGTATAATATATGTAGGTACATTATTGTATTGTTTTTTTTAAGTTCTATCTGGAACAGTCCTTACATATCCTCACTGGATCATCTGTTCACTTCGTGCTAGCTTTCAATGAGGCTTCTATACTGAATTACTGATTGTCATTTGCAATTGAAGATATGAGTCGACTACTTTATTTTTTAACACATAGTCAATAATATAAAAATACGTACTTTAAACGCGACAGTTGTAGATTCGATTCCCACTCGAGGGAATGCAATACTTCGATATAATATTTCGATTTCTTCGCTCTGTCTGTTTTAACACTAAGAAAAAAGAAGCTCTCAAAAAGTACGTATTTTTTACCTCGTATAGGATATTCTTGATTCTACACTGCTATATAATTTAAAAATAACAAAAATATAATTTCTCTAAGTTAAAGTAGTCAACTAATAAACGTTTTCTAAGCACGCAGTTTGCGTGTGCTATCTTTTTCGTCCATTCTGTCTATACGTACAGACGTCCACGCCTATACTTATTATGTAGTAATTAATTATCCTTATTGATGCTAGTTTGTTATGGAAGCTCTTATGTTTTCTTATGCAGAAGTGGATATACTGGTATTGGTTTTATGTTTTTTTTGTTTCAAGAATTTTTTTATATAATTGATTCGCTTATGGCTTAGAGGTAAAATTTTGATTACAATAGCATTAGTTGTAAGTGCTGTTCTCACTGAAGAATGAACTTGAAAATGAACTGAGGGAATGAATTATTTCTATTTCTATTTCTTGCTGGTAATACGAGAAAGCGCGGAGTTTAGTTCCATCATTCAACTCGTAATATCTAGGAAAATGACCTGAAAGCGGGAAGCGGAGTGTCTTAGCACTAGGCCCTACCCAGCAACATGAACCCAAAATAACAAATATATTTTGTTATACTGTTGAGAATTTTACATATTTAGTATATTTATACTTTTAAGCGAAAATTACACTTCTTTGTTATATATAATTTATTAATAATACAAAGAATATATTTCCTTTACATTATAAATTAATAACAAACCGGAAAATTTTCAGCTTCCTCATATAACGTGTTAAGTAAACATAATGTTTCAACAATCGCTTTAATTAGTAAAAAAACACTTATATAAATATAAATAGAATTCAAATTCGCGTAAAAATATATTTTGACCTCTGTAAAACAAGTAGGTTTCTGTGTTAGTACATTTCTTAGCGTGCAAACTAATAAGGGTAGGAGTTGGTCCCTTTGAGGGCAGGTGTTTTGTCGGCACCCGGGGCTGGTTATTAGATTTTTGATAGGGATAGTCCCAGGATTAACCGTTTACTTTGTGAATATGGGATTGTTTATTTACACTACGTAGAGCTAAGTTTAAAATTTAAATTATAAAGGGTTTCATGCACAGTTTCAGTTTAATAATCTATTATAGTAGGTTCTGTTAAGTTATAATGATTATAACTTTTTTCACGCTGTATCCCGCATACGCAGGGTAAGCAGAGGGAACCTAATGTTAAAACGCTCCATTGTCACATTTCGTAACCCTGCGCCACCACTGGTCTCGCTATAGTAAGGCGATTGTTATACTTGACATTAACTCAGAAATGTAATATCAGAAAATTCAGAAATGTAATACCATAACTCAGAAAATTAACTCTACAAGAGCTCAATACATTTTTAATTCTGTCCTTAGTTTCTTTCATTTTTCATTTGCCTAAAATGTGGCTTATTCATAAATTATAATTATTATTGTACTCGTATATATATTAAACTTATTAATAAAGGCAAACAAATATGCAACTGTATTAATCATATTGTTAGCAAAATTACTTTTAACAATAAATACTTTAAAACAATTAATGTTAATATAAATTATTATAGAATACTGTCCTTCTAAATTGCCTTAGAATAGAAGCTACGAATAAAATACAACGTGCTTATTTAATATGAGAAATAATAGAGACGAACAAAGCTTATATTTCAATTAATAATTAAACAAACACTTGCTAGAAATGTTGTTAACATTGTGGTGCGCATTCATAATTAATTGTTAATTGCAAAGATTCACAGAATTATATAACAATTAAATTTTGGTTTAATTGTTAATAATGTTTTTTTAACAGTATCTACTAAGGTACCTAATAGTAAATTATTTATTAATATTTGGTAATAACGTAACTTATTAGTAATGCAACTCTCTTTCTTTCTATGTCTAAAAAGGATTTTCACGTTTTTTTCCTTATAATAGGGAAGATCGGGCAGACAGAGAACCTAGTGTTAATACACTCTTGTCCTCACTTTGTGCAGTATTTTTGAGTGTCGGAACACTAGGTTTCCTCTGCCTACCATGATGCATGCGGGATTCAGCGTGAAGCAGATTTTTTTTTAATTAAAATAACTAAAGGAAAAGTTCAACGACCATTTCCCTAATCATGTCTTCCGTAATGTCGTGTTTTATATTAATTTGTAACGCTACATTACCCAGCCTGTATATGAAATACTTGTCTAATTATTTAACTATCAAATGAGCAATTAAGTTACATAATATTCACTTAAATATTATTATTGACAATTGTTTATTAGAGGCCATTATGGCGCAGTGGAACTTCGTCTCGCTGAAAACGCTTTGATTTAGGATTCGATTACAGTCGAGGGAAAGGGTATTAACACTGGAGTTTGTATTCCTCACTTTCCGCCGGATTCTGAAGGCATGGCGTGTTGAGTGGAGAAACTCAACCGGGGCCAGGCTTTTCAGGTTTTCTGTGTCAGTGGGGATTGAACCCACAACCTTTGCGTTACAGTCAGTTACTCTACGCCTACGCCACGACGGTTTAGTTATTTTAATAAATTATTATTAAAAAAATAGGTTATCATTTTCTTTGGTATGGTAAGACTAAACAGCGTTTAGTTCCGTGACTTGGCATGAAATGTTTTAAATATTATTTTCTGTATTATTCTCTGTATCCCCTTCTATATATTTAAGGGCACAATAGGTAAAATTAGTACTGATAACGCCTTGAATGCATACACACGATGAATCCGTTTAAATTTTACGAGTGCAATCTGCCAAATGCCAATAGCCGAGGGTTGGACCCTAAATGCGGAACCAAATTATCCTATTAGCAGCAGGAACGGGGCTCGCGCGAACATGTCGTGCTTCCTCGCTACACGGATGAGTCGTTCTATCTTTTATCTTTTTGTATTGTTAAATATTAAAAAATAAATAAATCAGCTTCACGCTCTATCCCGCAGCCAGGAGAGGCAGAGGAAACCCAGTGTTAAAATGCTCCGTCACCCACTTTCCGCCGAATTCTGAAGGCACGTGTTGGCAGAATTCAACACCAAAGCGAAGGAATGTAGATATAAATGTAAATATTAAATATTGCACTTCCTCGAAACGGGAACGAACCCACTACCAGTCGCGTTCACTTTCACTTTATACCCCTGTGCCATGACGGGCCTCTTTTGTACTGAATGCATTTGATTTTATCTTTTCGTTTGATAATAAACATTCGTTCATTCGTTTCCCCCATTTTGAGTTCTATAAGTGGTCATTATTTCGGTAACTGTATATTCGGTTGATTGATTTTTTTTGCTAATTTTGTTATTATGTGGGTGCACATGCGTGTGCTATCTCTTATCAAACACCTTTTTATTTTTTAACAACCTTTAAATGTTAGTTTAATCGAGATACGAAAAAAATATATAATTTATGGAAGAATATTTACAATGACGCCAAATATGTATGAAATTTGTTCATATACAAATACAATCTTTATTAATTTGGTCGTAGTGGCGCAATGGTACAAGTAAGCACGGTGGTAGTGAGTTCCAATCGAATACATTTTTTTTTCTCAATTTTTTTACTCAAACGCAATGCCTCCAGAATTCGATGGAAAGTGGAGAACGGAAGTGTGTTAATGAAAAGTAAAAGAAAATTTGGTATTTAATATAACAAAAATAGTAAAGCAATAACCTAAACACATATAATTACAAACCAAGTAAGTATTCAAATGACTTTAAACATACAGTTTCCATTAAAACTTAATGGTATTCCACGAAGAACTAGCTAAACCCATTCTGTGAGACCCAAATTTCCTTCACGTTACACTCATTGCATCAAGGTCCATTATTAACTCTAGTTTACAATTTGGATGTCTTCCTCTTTAATTAACTGTGATTTTGTGACTTTTCAGTTATATTATTAGATTCGTTAAATGTACTTTACATATTTTTAAGTATTTGAGTAGGGACTCAGAACAGACGAGTGTAGACGTGACAGGTTGTGAGTTCGATTCCCACTCGAGGAAATATATTAATATTTAAGTATTTAATTTTTTTTAGTCGTTGCCTGTAGTACCAGGCAAAACGTTGCGTAGAGTCGCAACTTGCTACTCAAAACGTAGAATGCAGGTCGCCGCTGTCCCCAGAATTCGGTGAAAAGTGGGGAACGGAGTGTTTAGGTTCCCAGGATTCCTTTGCCTACCCTGCTATGTACGGTAAGCAGCGTGAAGTTAAAAAAAAAACAATA
Organism: Heliconius numata; assembly: GCA_016802625.1. Classification (NCBI taxonomy): domain Eukaryota; kingdom Metazoa; phylum Arthropoda; class Insecta; order Lepidoptera; family Nymphalidae; genus Heliconius; species Heliconius numata. The sequence goes on along the minus strand of JAEBDU010012173.1, from coordinate 83,310 downwards.
AAAAAATCGTTTCCACAGTAAAGCTTGGCAAAACACGACGTAGAGTTCCATCAGGAGTTAAATGTGTAATAACAGAAAAAATCTATAATAAAAAATATAAAATATATACTAACATAGTTCTAAAATCATATTAAAACCCAACAAATATAAACCAGAAACTATTATTAATAAATGTATAAAATTTTGAACTAGAAGCCATGCTATATTGAATGGGCTATTTACCGCATATCCGGGAGAGTTTATTACCAGGACGGGGTAGGAAGGACTCAGATAGCGAGCGACGGAATTCCGCGTTGGGATGTTAAGGCGTATGGTGCAAACTAAGTGTGTCATGATATGTATATATTTGTTTTAATTTATGGCGGTAGTATTCATTATGAGTTTATAATAAAAATGTGAACATGATTAACTAGCGGCCCGCTCGCGGTTTCACCTGCGTGAACTATGTTATTATTAATTTCTGTCTCCTTGACTACGTCCTAGTGACGTCTATGCAAAATTTGAGACTCCTAGCATTTGTAGAAACGAAGTTTCATACAAACTTTCGACCCCAAAAACAACCCCTTAGAAGTCGAATATTGCAAATTCCCGTCTTAGCGAGCATCTACGTCCTATAAGTAACTCCTATGCAAAATTTTATTATTATTAAATGTATATTAATATTATATTTTCAGTTTACGTTTCTCTTATAACTTGCACTGTAAAATACAAAGGACGTTAGAATTTATAGAATTCTAACTAACCCGGCTGCCAGTCAGCTGCACTACGGCCGGCCTAGCGGCGGATCGCTATATTTAGTTTCGCTTTTGATTGACAAATTACGTAAGCCTGTTATTTTCAGCTGAGATTCCTAAAAATATTTTTGTATTTGACTGACAAGTCAGTTTATTTTAAGATTTTTGTAGTTACATTATATCTAGTAAAGTTAAATGTTAATTATTATTCAAAAATACCAAATTTAATTTCTTATACTATTTTAAGTACTAATTCACTTCGGCAAACGCGCGGAATGCGCTGTTAACATTATCATTTTGCTATATTCTTTAATTCATCAATTCTATCCAATCAAATAGTTCTAATAATATAATTCTATCAATTGAAAAAAAAACTATACTATATTAGTAACCGATACAGTAGGGAAAGAAAAAAATATCAATAATCGAAATAATGTATTTTACATTTTTCAAAATCCATAAATTTTCACATTAAAATTATTTATTTAATCTATGATTACAAATATAAATGTTCTTAAATTAGTTACAATTTAACTAAAAACATAACTGTGAAGTTATGTAAAACATTTAATTATTATATAATAATATTTACATTACATGGAAAACTTAATATAATTGACTTTATTTACGTCGAGGGCTTTTTTTTACAATTACGTCATATATGGATAGCTACCATCGAATGACATATAATTAAACCACCATTTTCTATTAGAGAACCAATAGCAATAAACTACTGAACTGTACTCAAGTACCATCTATCTATACCGAAATAACATTTTTAGTTACATAATTCTTTATTATCTTATTGTTTAATATAAAAAATAATTTATATAAGTGAATCTTAACTTAACAATCGTCTCAATTTTCCATTCATTTAATTCTCATTATTTTCATTCATCATTCTTCGTTCAAAATATTTTTTTAATCTGTATTATATTTTAAGCATTATCTACTATTGTCAACATATCATTTGATTTTAAAAATTGTTTTAAAGAAATGTAAATAATTTTACATACTATATAATAAATATTGATCGAAATAATTTGAATTTGAGCACCGCAATAAGGCAAAAATGGAATATCACATCTATTAATACACAGCATAATATTGCTAAGACATATAAAAAATTACCTACAAAAATAAATTTATTTCCAAAGGTACCAGAACCTTTATATGTCAGTGTAAATAACAATATGTCATATATACATAAATATATGTATGGGTAACGTCATTTTGGTATTTCTAATATATTGCCATTTTGTCTTTCAACTAAATTGGATTATAGAAAATGTATACAATAGTATTTATAATTGAATTTGCTTTACATTATTATAAAAATATTAAATATAATTGTTACTTGGCAAGCGCTGTAACTACTAATGGCAAACATCGCCTTTTAAAACTAAATGAGATAATTCTTATTTGATTCTAACATGAACGTCATATTCGATTAGTTAGTATATGAGAAAACAATTCCAGCTTAAAATTAAGAGAACTATGTAGATATACGAATTAAGCTTGTTTTTAATTATTTTATGTTAAGAGCGCCATCTAGTGGCGAGTAGCTTTACTAATAGTTCATTTATTAAATAATAACAACGATAATTAATTATTGTGAACATTATTTTGAGATTTTAAGATTCAACTTTGTTCTCTCAATATTTTATAAAGATTGTATATCCCTTACAACATTGTAACACAATTAAATATAGCTTTGAAACTCAATTTAAATACTACAATTATACATTACAGCAAACCAAATATAATGTTTAATTAAAATTCTGATGAAAAATACCAAAATATTAAACAATTCTCAATTGTAAAAACAGAAAAATCAATTAAAATTCAATACAAATCGAGTTCCAAAGCAAAATTAAATTAAATCGCAATTAAAAAGTGGCGTCCCACCCGGATAGGTCGTCGGGTGGGGGTTCGTCCGCGTCCGGGGGGTACTGGTCGAAGTTGTGTGTGTCCACCGCTGACTTCACTACGGGGGTGATCGGTGGTTCTAGAGTGCGTTGCGCTAGGCCTTCCCAATTGAAGCCGTCGAACCATCTGGAAGTTCATTTTAGGTGTTAAAAGAAAATAGTGGACTCTTTTAATAAACAAATAATTATATTAATAATATTTTTTGTGAAGTAGGGTAAAAAGGAATTTTATATGTATATTTTATATTACAGCGCAACTTATTAAAAAAAAATTAAAAAATAATTCTTAAAGTACGTGGAAAGCGATACCACGTCTGTCTCACTAGGGACGTTTAAATTTTGGATATAATTAAATTCATAATAATTTTAATAACAATTTTAATTATCATTCATAACTTTTTTAATTATTTTTATTATTAAATATTTATTTGGTACAGCAAATATAAAACATACTTATGTTTCTGTATCTCAGTGATCCCACCACGTTGATAGCCAAGTCTTTCAGCAGGGTTGTCTCGACACAGTTTCTTTATAAGGTTGGCGGCGTTCCTCGTGATGCAGCGGGGGAACTCGACAGCATCAATACCTTTCAGTATCTTGTTGTAGGTCTTCATGGGATCCGCTCCAGTGAACGGTGGCGATCCGGTGAGCAGTTCGAACATTAGTACACCTGGAAGTATATTAAAATTATTTTAAAATGCTTTACGTGTAAAATTGTGTAGAAAAAAAAATATGAGAAGATACTCTTTATGTCCCAATTGGAGACATTGTTTCTTGAGTTATAGTAGAAAAAATCTATAAAGATAGAAAAAAAAAACAAAAAAAAAATTAAGATTCATTGTTGTTGCCAATTTTTTGTGTATTGTTTTCTTCTATCTAAGTAAGTGAAATATTTTACTTTTCCTTATCCATAATCCAAACGAATAATCCTAAAATCGGCTACATTTGGGCAACAATTTGCGGTTTTGTTTTTACTTGGTTCTCTTTGCATTAATACCAATATACAGCTGGCTATTAATCCCTTCTTTATTACAATCAGACCCAAACCTTACCTAAAGACCAATAATCAGCGCTGATATCGTGTCCCCTATTCATGATGACCTCCGGCGCGACGTACTCCGGCGTGCCGCAGAACGTCCACGTCTTCCTGCTCGCCTGCAGCTTCTTGGAGAACCCGAAGTCAACCAGCTTTACGTAGCCCTTGGAGTCCAGCAAGAGATTTTCTGGTTTAAGATCCCTGGAAGAATATTAAATCATTTGATATATAAACAAATATTATCAGAAACAATTAGTACAAGGAACACGAGAACCGAAATACCACTCGAAGAAATGAAATATTTAATTTTTCCTCGCTCTGGTAACAAGGCAAAGTACGGCGTTGTGTTCCGAAACTCAACATTCTATGGATCCAAAATTTGTCAAAAAGTGGAGAACTGTAGTGTGTTAATGATTCTCTCTGCAGAAGAAGAAAACAATAAATAGAAGAGAATTAAACTTAATTAAAAAAGAATTGAACTTAAACAAATTATGGTCATCACATGCAATAGCAAGAATATTTCGTCATTTTAATTAATATGAAAGTGACGAAATATTCTTAGTGATTACGAAATTGTAAATGTTTGTTTAACCTCTTAGCATTGGAAGTAAAATAATCAAAATTATAATATAATGTAAATTTAATATCAAGAGTAGATACAAGTGTTGGGAAACAATGGTTTAAACTTATAATAATAATAACATTGATAAAATTATTCAAATAAACGCAAGAAAAGCAGACGTTTCTTCTAAATAAATAAAACGTATGAAATACGTAAATTACTATAATATTAATAAATTTTATAAGTATGGATTTCTGTAATTTTATGTAATGCTTAACGAATGAATTACTTTAACTTCTAATGTGTTGTATTATTTTATAGATATTAAAGAGTGCCTACTGCTATATCTTACCTGTAAATAATATTTCTAGAATGTAAATAATGGAAGGCTTCTACAACGCATGCAGTGTAGAATCTCGTTGTGGAGTCGTCAAATTGGCCTGAAAAGGAAAATTGTTTATGTTTACTTATCATCTTAATTAAGGAACTGTTTAGGAGGAGGAACTTTAAATATCTATTTTTAATACTACTGTTATCTTTTTAGATTTTTATTTCATTTTATACATATATCATGCTTCTATAATACCTTCATAAGCTTTATTTCGCAAATAACAAGGTAAATAGAGGGAATCTATTGTTTGATTCCTATTTTCCCACCAATCTCAATGAAAATAACTCATTTTTCTGATGGGGAATCGAACCCACAACGCCCGTTTACTGCCGCTGCAACTCAACTGCCTGTACAAAAATCTTAAAAAATATAATCACCTCTATCTCTCAGAATAGTCCACAACTCTCCACCCAGGCAAGTCTCCATCAGCATATACAAGTATTTACGATCCTTGAACGTCTTATATAATTTCACGATAAATTCGCAATTCATTTCGGACATTATCTCTTTTTCTGACATGATGTGTTGCTGCTGTCTGGTCTCCACGATCTGAGCTTTCTTCATTTGTTTCAAGGCGAACGACCTGCTCGAATCACCCTGTATTTGCACTAATTCTACGCGACCGAAACCGCCTATACCCAGTGTGGCGATGATACGCAGATCTGATAGCCGTAAGTTGGCAAATTCTTCGTTAAGTCTGTGGAAATAAGTCGAAAAAAATAATTAATTTTTGGAAGTTTTATTTTTTTATAATATTTAGAATTATTGATATAATATGATAATTATTTTAAACAAATTTGATTATTTAAAAAAAAAAAAATACTACATATTATTACAAACCGGGTTTTCTACTATAAATTGTTAAGAAAAACAAATTGTTACATTTATATACCAAACGGTTTTATCAATGTTAACCGAATTAAATTACAAAAAAATCTATTATAGACCAACAACATAAAAAATATCCTTTTTTATATTATATTCTTTATAACACTAGAATTAAAAACTATTTATTGCAGAAATATGATAAGAATTCGCTTCAAGAAATTCTTATCACAGATGCATTCTACAACACTTTCTCTGATAATAATCAATAATTCATACATAAAGAAATGATCGACAGTGGAAGTAAATATGAATCGGGTTATTAACTTTCCTTGGCATAGAAATAATGTTTTTGCTGATATCTATTAAATGGCACGGTGGTAATATTTCTCGTGGTTTTATTACACCATTGTTAGATCTACTAATACACTACAATTGATGTTAGATAAAGGCTGATAACGTATTTAGGAAAGTTCTGTAGCTAGTATTTTTTTTCAGCTTCACGCTGTATCCCGCTTATTTAGTAGGGGTAGGCAGAGGGAACCTAATGTTAAGACACTGCGGTCCCTACTTTTCGACGAAATTTTGGGGCATTGCGTATTGAGTGGCGGAACTCAACGCTTTACCTCGACACCAGAGATTGAATTTGAATCTCGAATATTCACAGTATAATTAAGATTGAAAAAGTTTTTGCAATAAATAGTAAATTATAACTTGTGGTGCAATTTTATGAATTAATTATAACATTTATATGCAAAATATTATAAAAAAGTGTTACAATAATAATTTCGAAATTTGGAAAAAAAACTGGATACCCGTAAAATTGCCAATATATATCAATTAAATTAACTATGCAACTAATGCTGGTAAAACTAGAAATGTACTATTTCATATAAATTTGTATTTAATTTGCTTGGACTTCTTGTAACAAATTTATTTTAGCAATAATATATTTTTTTAAATTTGTTATTATAGCATTTTGGTCACGCTATTATTAAAGTGTTTCTAATTTTAAATCGCTTAATATTGTAATTTAAATATGATCGTCTTTATTAAGTTTTAAACATATATGATAAGTTAGAAAAAAATTGAAATATGTACAAATAGTTTTTAAAAAAAGTAAAAACAAACTGAACTGAGAAATTTGAGCGGGATTTGAACCAACTCCTCCTAGACACCGTTTAAGATTCAATCTTCAAACCACAGAACCAACCAAGTTAAAAATTTTACACGTTTTCTTTGCCAAATAACACTGCAAATGCAATAACACTTTAAAAATATGAAAAATCTCAAATAATTTTAGTTATATACTTCTCTCGCATTCTTGCAAATTACTCACCGAAAAACATTCCCAAGTTTGCATCAACAAAAATAGAACAAGTTTTATTTATATTATAGAAGATTATATATTTATATAATATATATAATATATGTATATTATAGCAGAAACGAAATACAAAAGGCGAAACCGAAAATGGAATCGATGTTTCAAAATGTTAACAATAGCATTGTAATCGTATTGTGAAATCTTTTGTGGCCATACAACCTCTAAGTTGTTTTTGTGAACTTGACATGCAAAGTAACATAAGTACCTACTATTTTAAAATATAAATTCTGTCTAAAATTTAATATAATTCTAACAAGGTAAAACGAATGGACCCTGTATCCCACACAGCAGCGTAGGCAGAGAGAACCTAGTGGCGGAATTCAACGCCGCTTTTGCCTCGACACCAGAGGAAATAAATGAAAATGTAAATAAATATTTCGGGGATCGAACCCACAACTAGCCGCGTAGGCCTGGCATCTATAAAAAAAGTAATATAAAAGAATATAATAAATTAACAAAAGTTTGAGATTTCTTAAAGCTTACCTCTGCCTGTCATCGCCTTCATCCTTGTATTTGGTACGAATTTCGTCGAGGGTAGAAATCAGTTGATTGAAGGTCTCCCGGTCGATGACCAGACAAGTGGTGCCATCTGGTGAGTCACAGACAATGTTCGCCGTTCGTAGATCGTCTCTGAAATTGTAAAGATTTTTGTAAATAAGTTGTAAATTTAATTAATAAGTTTAGCTTAGCAGGGTAGGCAGAGGAAATGTATCTTAGGGTTAAGACACTCCCGTTCTTATTAAGACACTTTCACGTTTCGCCGAATTCTGGAACGTTTGGGTGTTCAGGGGCCGAAACGACGCTAAAGAAAATTTTAAATATCTAATTTCCGCAAATGGGAATATTTATGTTATGTAATTATTATTATGTAATTACGATATTAACATCATTTAGAAACTAAAATTTTTAAAAAACAAGTGAGCAATCTCGTACAAGACGATCTCGGACACTAGAACGTATATGATAAAACTTTCTAACGCCACTAACTAACATTTGCCGGCTCATAAATTTTAATGAATACAAAAATGCACTAAGAATTTTATTTTTACTTTGAATAAATACATGTAGCTGATTAAAAGACATTTTGATGTTCTCGAAAGCGTTTCGCAATGAAAGATGAGAGAAATCTCAACAACTAACCGCAACCACTTCACCACGAATTTTTAAATCTAAGACTACCTTTTACTTTGACTTTTCTTTTAGAATACAATTACATGGTAGAATAATAAAGTATTTTTGAACTGAAAGTTACGAAAATA